>PVHY01000172.1:25893-295944 GCA_004024945.1 Uropsilus gracilis
AAACAAGACAAAATTAAACTGAGACTAAAGTGAATAATTGTTAATGGCTGTTGGCTTTCACCAAAGTAGCAAGCTATGTTTTGCTTACAGAGCAGCAGTAACCAAAAAAAAAATTGTGTTCTACACCAGACACTGTTTCCTTGTCAGCAGCCTTCTCATTTGATCCTTGCAATAAAGTTTTGATTTAGCTAGAGACTGCCTGTAGAGGCACATGTGGTGAATCTTGATTTATTTATACTAATTGTGGTAATGTCCCTTTACAAGTTATTCATTCACCTAAGTGTGAGCATTTAAGTCTTGATTCTATGCTATATAAAATCATGAGTGATCTTTGGAGGTTAGAGGAGAATTTCCTTTCCTAGAGGGAGAGACATACAATGAAAATATTCTCTTTGAGGAGGAACCACTGATTCTGTCTCATGTGACTTTTTTCTGTGTGAATGTGACACTTGCAGCCATCTGTGACTTTGAGCATCAGAGCTTCTTGCTGAGAGATGTCAGAGTTAAAGAGTTGTTGAAGTCTAGGTCTTATGAGAATATTGTTATCTTCATAAAAACAACCCTGGGATTCCTGTTGTGGGATTTACCATATCACCTACAAGAAACATATTTTCTTCTATTTTCATTGGCATCTTCCAACTGGAATACTTCTATCCCTAGGGCAGGAAGGGGGGTTTGTTGGAATACAATCCAAACAATACTCTGGCACAAAATTTTTAGGGCATGATTTTGAAGTGTACTAATTTTCAAAAACTGAGGAGTCTAAATATTCACTTTATTTGTGTTGAATCTAACTTTATATCATTTTATAACTACTCTTGCAGTGTAATCTTACACACAGATATTTTGTTTCAGTTGAAATTTAAAAAGTCACATGATAATAATAATTTAAAAAATAATCTACAAATTATAGTTTTTAAGATCCTATCATGGAATTGAGGATGAAAAGAAATGCATGAACAAAAATTCAGAAGAGTAACAAAATCACAAGCCCTCTTAACATAGAAAAGGCTTTAGTATTAGGTTAGTATTTCAAAATAGCTGACTTCCACCTGATTAAATTTCATATACAACTCAAGTCAAATGCATTGAGCCATGAAATTAATTTACTGGGGGGATTCCATTAATACTCTATTAGCACACAATTAAATTGGTGGTAAAACAGGGGAGGGGATACAAACCACTTTTGCAGGGAAGCGTCAGTATGGAGCTGGCTGGCCCTAATCCTGAGGTATGACAATTTTCAGTTTGCAGGGTGGGAAGGGTCACTTCTCAGAGTCCCAGGTAGTATTTGACAAAACTTCCAGAAGCCTTTGGAGCTTCAGGTGAGCAGGGCTAAGCATCTCAAAATAGCTTAATGATGTGCCTATGTTTATACCACTACTCAGTGGCATATTGTCAGAACCATTGTTAATTTAGTCAGGGCCTTTTGGAACAGCAAGTTTTTTACATTTATCCTTGTCTTTTGATGTCTGTTTGTCCATTTGTGTTTGTAAACCAGTGATTTTTACTTAAATATGTAACTTATTTATTCCTTCTCATTTGTCCTCACCTCTCCATTTCAATGTCAATGCATCAAACATTAAGTTCAATAACATTGCTATGGTATCAATAAGAGTAGGATAACCAATGCATGCTTTCTTTCTTGCTGGGACAAAGATACAATCCAGTGTGATGACTTAAAAATTAGTTGGTGCCTCTGAAATATAAAATATATCTCATATATTTATATTTATTTCTAAGTATATGTTTGTGAATATATGTTTAGAAATATATACATGCAAATTTATGTTTATATACATATATATTCTGTTCATTTGCTAACTTTTCTACATAGACATTTACCAATTCATATGATATTCATAAGATGAGGGTCTGTGTAGCATAAGTGAATTGGTAAGGCTTTTCCCCCATTAGCCTGTATAGTCAGCTCCTGGGGTATTGCATTGTCTCCATGATTGTGAGTCCCAGGGGATGGGCACATATGTGAGTGTGTACACCTGGGCCTAGAAGAGAGAGGATAAAGGAGCACAGAGAGCATGTTGCACAGAGCACAAGCAAGAGCTTGACCACAAGGGCAAGCAGAGAGAATGAGCAAACACCAGAGAGAGGCCAAAGAAAGAGTGTGAAGATTCCCGAAGGGATGGGGGGGGGGTTGTCTGCCTCCCAACCTACCCCCCAGTCCTGGCCCTGTCCTGCCTGGTGGGCTGGTATGTCTGTGTAACTTCTAGAACCATTAAATTACCTATGCAGATTAGTAAACCTAATGATTACATTACTATTTATGAGGAGGATGGTTATAGTACAGTATGCCAGACTGCTAAAGGCAGGGCCAGAGAACCAAGGCAAGCCTTTAATTTCTCAGATCAACTATAAATTAATTTCAAATTCCATATCAAGTAATATCATTTTCAAAAATAAATATGATATCCAGACATTTTCAGCCAATCCATTGCTGATTCACTGCTAGTTAACCATCAGATACCCAAGAAATTTTTCAAATATAATTTTTAGATTAAAAAGGAGCTTATGTCAGAGAGAAAACTGTAGGAATGAGGAACTCCAGGAAAAAAAAAAAAGTTAGTAAATATAAAGGCTTTTTAATATCTGGATGATAAACTTTTGTAAAAGATTATCAAATTGATAGAGCAAAAATAATAAGACAACATGGTTACATCACAAATATAATAGTCACTGATACAAATGTACTTGTTTTTCAGGAATAATTAGATGATTTTTTTTTTAAAATGTATGTGTCAAGTATAATATTTTTAAAGATACCATGTTAAGTTTAAATTACATATTGTGATATTCAGAAAGCATAATAGCAACACAATAAGGTATAGCCAAATTATTAGAGGAAAGAGTAGAAAATAAACAAATGTTTGACTAATGAAAAAGAAGAAGAAAATGAGAAACAAAGAGCAAAGGGGGAAAATGTAGCTCAAGCACCAGGAAGGTTCATAATCTCAAATATTTTTGCAAATGTATTAAATAAAATGAAATTCAGCAACTTAATCAAAAGTCAGGGATTGTTATTACTAAGTATATATTACTCAAAAGAAACAATCTTTACATCTGGAGACACTAAAATGTCAAAGCTAAAATAGAAGAATAATATGCATCAGTAAAATATGAATTATTAAAGAACTAGAATTATTAAAGAACTAAAATTAATATTACACGAACTCTTCTTCAAGACAAAAAATCTTAAAGAGCTAATAAATAAAATAAAGAGCATATCATCATATCAAATCATTGTAAATAACTGTGGTGTACCTGTACGATCTTCAATTTAGTGATGTTTTCACAATTTCAAATAATGAGCTATATTTGGCTATCTACTACATTCATTTGAACATTGCCTAAAATAAACAAAAATGAAGATTCTCTCTCATTATATATATATATATATACATATATATATCCAGATATTAATTAACTTTCCATCTTTAAACCTGAGAAATTACCAGTAATTTATATAAAATTATCCTCTCTTCATTCTTCTTTTCATTTACTTTCAAAAAGTGTTCTAGTCATAAGGAATGCATGGGTTACATGTTTTCATTTATTTACTATCTCTACCTTAATATGCAATCATTATAACATTTTCCACATATTAGTGTTCATTAAAATCTGAGAATGTTTTAGTTCCATTCACTGAAATTCATATTCATCCAATTTGTGAGGGAATTAAGGTGTAGAAGACTGTGATCTTGAATCACTGAATCATATACAGTGTTGTAAATCAATGGTACCTCAAATGAAAAATATATAAAAAAATCTTCCACATTTCAAAGTTTGTACAATGTATATTTTTGATTGAATGAAATGTTTAGTTTCCAATTATGACTCAATGTCCATGAATCAAGACCTATATTTAAAGAAATAATATTGGATTCTTTTCAGTATCCTATTTGCCAGTTATGTAGACTAAGTTTCCTATAGAATTTGTAATCTTTCTTCATTTTTCATTATCATGCTACTAGATTACAACTCTAGATGCCTATATAATTGTTCTTTTTTACTAGACAATTTATACCCAAAATTTTAACCACCAGTAATCATCAGAAAGAAAATGTCTTCAACAAGTGATTCTGGGAAAACTGAACAAAATGCATGCAAAAGAATGATTCTAGACCTCTATTTATCACAACACACACAAAATAAATGAGCCAAAGATTTAGAAGCAAGGAACAAAACTAAAATACACAGAAAGAAATAGGATATATAGTCTGTAACATTGACTTCAGAAATGTCTTTTGGGATTTGAAGCCAAAGGGGATTAAATAAAAAATAAACAAATGGAATTATATCAAACTAAAGAGTTTCTGCCCAAGGAAATGAACATTAAAAATACACCCCACTAAGTGAGATAAAATATTTTCACTTCACACTCTGACAAGGAACTGATATACAACATCTACCAAGAACTCATACAACTCAGTAATAAATGCAAGAATAAGGAACAGAAGAACTAAATACCTATTTTTCCAAAATCCATAGACATTGCCACATGGTCAGTAGGCCAAAAAAGAAAAAAATGTGCATCATCATTTTTTGTCAGGGAAATGCAAGTCAAAATCACAATGAGTTAAAATCTCAAATCCCTAAGAATGGCCCATATTATAAAGATCAGGAAAAAAATGCATTGGCTAGAGAATTAAAAAAAGAAACTCTCATACAGTTGATAAGAAGGTAGACCAGTCCAATCCCTATGGAAAATAATGTGGAGGTTTCTCACAGTGTTGATAATAGGTATACCATATGATTTAGCAGTTCTACTTCTAGGTATCTACTTCAAAAACTGCAAAAACACTTATTTGAAGGACTGTAGCTACTCCTATGTTTACTATAATGCTTTGGTAGTCCTATGTTCACAATGAAACTATAGGAACTCCCACAGCCAAATTATGGGAACAACTTAATTCCCCAAGAACAGGGGAATGAATTGAGAAACTGTGGTATGTATATACAAAATATATGTGTATATATACATGTGTGTGTACGTAAAGCTAGAGTTATGTGTATATATAGAATTATGTATATATAGATTTATGCAAAGTTAGAGCTGAGTAATATTTCATCATGCATATATATACACTTTTGTAGCAAGATGGCATATATAGGAGGGGATACTACTATGTGAAATAAATCAGGAGAAAGACACCTGATGGATTCACTTATATATGAAATTAAAGAAACAAAACAGAGAAATTAATGATACTAAATCAAAGCAAATCCTAGAAATATAGCTGCTGAATTGAGGCCAAAAGTGGGTGAAGAAGACAAGGGATGTGAACAATGTGGAAATGGAGCCCAATGGTTTATGGTAAAGATCTAGTAGTGTCCTTGTGATATATGTGAGGAGGAGTAAATCTATTCCCCTACATCATGTACAATATTGTTAATCACTGTTGCCTCAATTAAAATAGCAATAAATTAAAATAGATTTAAAACTCTTTATGTATATTTTACACAGTATATGCCAATAATTTTGATAATTATGCCCATTATTTTCTTTCCACTTTTAGTGTAGAGAACTCTGTCAGCATGGAGTTTATTTGCCGAGGTCAGGAAAAAGCAGGTGTATTTATAATTCATTCAGTTCTTGACTTGTTGCCACATGCCTATCTAGTCTTGATGTTTTGGCAACAGCATTGCTAATAGTAAAGATATAACCTGCACTCCAAAATTGAGACAGAAAAATAAATAGTCCTTCTAATCCAATTAGGGATTGCTCTTTGCCTAACCTTGAGAAAAACAGCATTTCTTTTGAGTAACTAATACACTTCTACTGTTCCTCATGTTCTTTATCATTATAGTATATAGTTACATACTCACTGTTCTACTATCCTGTTAAAAATATCCCAATACTGTTTGCATAATTTGCATCTCTCATGAGTTTTTAAAGATATATTTTTGTGAAATCCATATAGATGTAGACAAAAAGGAAAATTCTATTTTTAATTGACAGCATAATTATTGAAATGCATTACTCTTCAAATGGAACTTTTAGAGTGTATCAAACAAATGAGCAGTTAGTGGAGAGAAAATAAATGTCCTCATGAAGTAGTAACGAAATCTATCACTCAGCAAGGACATTTAATTTTTTTATAAATGCACCATTGGTTAGCAGAGAAAGCAAAGGAACACTGGTATTAAAATGCAAATTAACATCTAGCATAAAAATATTGATATTTCTCCAAATTTTTCTCAAGGTGATTTACTCATTCTAAAACTTAAAATTATTTGATGAAACTTTCAAAATTACTTAGTAAAAGTAATTCCAATACTTAAAGGTAATTTTCTCTGCCAAATATTAAAAAGTTAGAATGCAGTGATGGTTTTTTCCAGTTTAACATTTTGTTATTTGAGGAGGTTATGTTTGCCTATTATATGCTATATGCAAGGAAATGCTAATCTCTAGAAGCCTGAATTATTATCACTTATCACAACTTTTAAATATAAACATAGAATTATACAATGAAACTGTTAGCTTGTTAAAAATACAGTGTTTAGATATAAAATGTATGTGCTAAAGAGTTTACTATTAAATTCCTTATGCTGGATTTGCCTTATAAATGGTATAACCTATAGGGAATACCTTTTAAGTCTACAAATCATATGTATTCTCACATGGGTATCATTTTTTGAGTGGGTTAAAAAATGGAACTTTATATATGATGAACAAAATTAAATGTCTAATTGTTATGATAACACTTAACAACATGCTGCTGAAATTTATTTTCAAAAGAATAGCTGATTGACATTAGTTTCAGGTAACATAATAGAGTGAGTTAAATGATTTGGTAATTTGCATATATTGCAAAATAATCACTACATAAGTCTGGTTAATACCTGTCATCATACATAGTTATAATTTTTATCCTTGATAATGGAGTTTAAGATCTACTTTGTAACTTTCACATATGCCAAGAAAGTCTCAATCACTGTAGTTGTCATAATAGATATCACATTCCCAAGATATTTGTATTTAATATAATTGGGAGTTTGTATATTTTGACCTCTTTATATACATTTTTATAAATTATTTGTATATTTATAATGAATTTTTTAAATAACATCCCATAGAAAGTTGGCTAAATATCAGCAAAAGTGACTCAAGACATTATACATTTTTGTAAAAAATACAGATCAAAATTTTGGAAAAGTTTATATAAAACTGACAATTACATCACGGTGACAAAAAATTACCTGCATAAGATCAATTCACAGTATTATACTTTCATTTCCATTGTTTAGGATTACTATTAGTTCACAAAGCAAGGTTTTTTTTTTCTTTTTATCCATTAGGAGGGCAGACATTGCAACAAATGGAAGAACTGTCACATAGTAGAGCGTTCACTAATGAGATATTAATAGACTCTTTCTTGGAAGTACAGAATCACAAAATGACAAAAAAATGCTATGTGGAAACAGTAATAACATTAATTTTTACCAATTTTATTTTAATTATTTTATCTATCACATAAGAATACATTTCATTTTAGTATTCTACTTCTGTATAATAGTCTCACGTTACAAAATACAACTTGAACAATATTCTTTCTTTTCCATATTTTTAACAGAATAGCATTGTTCTGCTGTTTTGACCCTTCCAAGATTTCTCATAGATAGCTGAAAGCACAGCCAGCCAGCTAGATTCTCAGTAAAAAGGGCTTAATGAATGTTGCAGAAGGGTAATTTGCATGGAAATGACATTTTTTGAAGTCTGAGAAATGTAACAAAAGAGAAAAGGAAACAACCTATCTTCATCTTGATGACAATGTTTATAATGAGTTTGAAAAAAAAAAAAGTAGAAATTTAACCAGCTCCTGCAATATGATAATCTGATTTTGATTGCTATGGAAAGTTTTCAGGTTCCTATGGGTATGGCAAAAGATATTCTCTTTAAAACACTTCAGTTAAACTAAAGATTGATAAAAATAGTTAAATTATGTTCAGTTAGCTGTGCATATTACTACTATTAATGATACCTATTTGTTTGAGACCAGTAAATATAATATTAGTTCAGACAATTCTTTCTCTTGTATACTCTCATTGTATGTGAATATGCATATGTTTGTGTAAATGTGTTTTTGCACTGAATGATTTACAGGTAGGGATATAAAATGTACCATTATTAAAAAAGACTGATGCTGAGAAACTAGTAAAGTTTAGTCATATAAACTAAGTATCTGAAAAAAAAAAAGGAATATTTCACAGATATTTTTAAAAGTTAAATCTTTTACTGGCATAGATTTCCGAATACTATGAATATGTTTAGTTGAAATTAAGAAACTTGTGATGTGTTCTAATTTTTTAAATAAGTATTTTTGTTCAACAGATATAATTTCTTAAATTTGAATTTTCAAATCTATATGTTTTGTCAAAATTTCAAAAATAGTGAGAGTAAAATTAATGAATCATTGAAGTAGTAATCAATAAAACTTTATTGTGTACATACAAAAGAACTAAATTTGCAAATATGGGAACGTAGAACAAGATTCACAAGTTACATACTGAAAAAGCAGTGATCATTTATCTTCACAGTGATAGTTATAATAGAGTAAGTTCACACTTAATGCTGTTGGTAGGTATCTAAAAACCTTAAGGGAAAATGCAAATAAGAAAAACTATTACTCCAATTAAATTGTTTACTTTAACTAAGACTGAAATTATATTTATTATCATCATTTATAAAAATTTGAATCAGAAATTTCTTTTTTTAAAATTTGTTTTCTTTAAATGTTACTTCAATATATAATTTATATCCAATTATTGAATTGACATTTTTCCTATTGAATCTTCAAAATTTAGTATTCATTTTTTAGCTCTTAAATATATATTAAAATTAAACATTGGTTTAAAACACCATAATTCAGAGGCATAACCACACCACACCCTCCACAGGGTGAGCATATTCCTCCACTATGGTCACTGTGCTCCTACCACCTTTCCTCTTTACCCTTTATCTCCTCCTCTATAGATTCTTCTTCTATACAGTCAGGTGTCAAGGGTTTGTTTTAGATATGTTTGGTATTATCTGACCCTCAGTTTCCTTTATATTCCATATATAAGTGAAACCATATAGTATTTGTCTATTTTTGTCTGATTATTTAATTGGCATTATTCCTTCAATTTCATCTATGTTGTTTCAAATGGTAAGAGTTCATCATTTTTTATAGCTATATAGTATTTCACTTTGTATACACACCACATTTTTTTAAACCAGTTTTTGCCTTAGAGCACTTAGGTGGTTTCCATGACTTGGGTATTATAGATTGTATTGCCAAGAATATAGGAATGCATATATGCCTTCAAATTAGTGTTCTTGTATTTTTCTGATAGATACCTGGAAGTAGAATTGTTGGATCACAAATTAGTAATATTTTTAATGTTTTGAGAAACCACCTCCATACTGCTTCTTCAAGGTCAGTCTATAAACCCCCCAACAGTATAGGAGTATTCCTTTTTTTCCATACTCTATCCAAAAATGGTTATTTCAGTTTATTTGTTTTTTTAGCATGGGTCATTCTCATGGCATGAGGTGTTGACTGATTTCTCTGAAATGATGTATATTATTTCATGTGCACAATAGCCATCTATATATTTCTCTAGAGAAGTGTTTATTAGCTCCCTAGTGATTACCATATATCTACCATGAAAAAGAATTTAACTTTTGCTTATAATTTCCAGAGACTTAAACAGGAAATTACCCTAGTTTGTCTTGTGAATTACCATATCATGTTTTTATGGCTAAACTGGTTTGGACTCTCAGGAAATTTTCAAATCTGATTTTTGGTTTTCATTTTAGCAGTTTTACTTTATTGTGCTTTTTTTTTTTCAAATATTCTGTGAAATAATGGATAGTATTAATTTGTGTTACAAATTAAAAGATTGATGTAACTATAGTATCCTAACCACCATTAACCTTATATTAGTATACACATATATGTGGTTAAATATATGTATATAATATATATTTTATAAAAGAACAATTCTTTATCAAAACCAAGGAAAACAGGAAAAGAGGTGTTTTTTATGATCACTGTATCTCAGTGTTTAAGGCAATAACATACTGTACTAGACATCTTTTATGAATTTTTACTTATCAAAAGACTTTGTAAGATTTGAAAGGTTAATGAAGAAAGATCAGTCAATGTGACATTTTGTTGTCTTGCATTAAGCAGATGGACACTTGGCAGCAATAGTCGATCAGTATGCTGATGACACTCAGTCCAACACTGCTTTTGATCTGACCCAGATGGTGTTTTGCCAGCTTTTTGTTGTATCTTGCTGCTAGGGATGCAGATTAAAAGAAACTGACCACATTGCTTCCAAACAAGAAAGAACCCTGATAGACAGAATAAATCATCTGGATCATGTATAAAGAATAGTCTTTCTCAGTTATTTTTCTGCCACTGTTACTGAAAACTCTAGTCTAAGTCTTCAATTCATTCTACTTATCAATTCACACCAATGGTTAAAATTCAGTAGTATAGGATTTATAATTTTCATGTCTAATTGAAAGAGAACCCAGAGGAGAAACTCTGTAGGTACTATGCTGTTTAGGCAGGAGGAAAAAATTAAGAAAATTAATAACCTAAAAATTGATATTCTGTGGAATGAAAGGTTGTGTTGCTGTATTGTGATGTGAGCAAATTAAAAACAATGAAACTATGAGTCTTTTGATACAACAGTCTGATTGATGATAGAGTACACTAAGAATTTTGTTCTGTAATATTCTTAAATATCTTTTTAGTGGAATGCCATTTATGCTGTCTTCTTTCTCTCCTATTTGAATCACATGTTGCAGGCATTTTTTTCTCCATATCCCTTCTCACTCCTATAACATAAACATGATTATGGGCTAAATGAAAATTCAAATTAATCTCTGGAACCTTTTTGCTCCTGTTTATTAACTGTAGGAAAGTTAAATTCTTTTTCCAACTCAGCTATCACTGTAATCGACTTATCAGTGACATTATAAACTATTTAGGCTTAAAACATGGTATTATCATGTAAAGAATGAGAAATTGGATAAGATTATGCCCAAGGAATTTTCACCTACCTTTCTAGGTTAGTGTATTCATTTGTACTATATTTTATTCAGTGTTCCTCTGGGGAACTTTTTAAAGAAGAAACTTCTAAGTAAAATCAGAATGATTTGGGAATAATTTTATTTCAATTCTCGACATTCCAACTCTTAAAAAGATTTAAACTATTCTAAATTGTGAGTTTTCCACTGAATAATCTGACTTTAATGTTCTCCTCAGTTTGGTTAAATATTATAGCTTTTCTCCCTGAATATAGATAACTGGCCTCATTTTTCTTAGAGCATTTACCTTTGTGGTGGGAGGAGGAGGACATCTTTCAATTGTAAATTCTATCCTTTTGAAATGCATCTAAAGTTTCTCCCCACATCTGTTACACTACCTCAGTTTTAAGCAAGAAAATGCCTGGCTTAGGGACAGAGAAACTATCTCTTTGAAGTGTTAGCTTTAAGAAGTTATCATTACTAATTCCTAGCATTTATGGGAAGCAAGGAACCTCTCTATGGGCACCAATTTGGATGGACAAATCAGAAAGAACACTCACAAATTCAGAAATTACTCAATATTTTCTACATATGTTACTTATTAACCACCCTGAAGGTGGTTAATAAGTCACTAATCATTTTCTATTAGCTCACTCTAAAACTTAACTCTTGCCCCAAACTCTGATTTTATGTCATTGAATTCAGTCTTTCTCCTCCATTGCCATAGTTTGAGCAAAGACATCTTTGTCTATTTAAATTTGTGTGTAATTAATTTTACTTTGTCATCCATCATCTTGGTGTGGTTGTTAATCTCAAGGAAAAAAAAAATCTTGTTTTCTCGGGTATTGTCTTAATTTTCTGTATTCAAATCTATAGCTGATTGCTTTTTTACATCTTATACTCAGGTTCCCTAATTTTGCTCATGTTTTTCCCTGCTAGTGTTATTATCTTCAACTTTATTAGCTGGAATTCTAAAGTATACAAAGAATGAATTCAACTCAATAACAACAAAACCTACAGTTTAAATATGGACAGATGATCTGAACAAGCCATTTCTACAAGAAAGACTTAGAGCTGGCCAGCATGCTTATGAGAAGATGTTCATCATCTGTTATTATTAGAGAAGTACAAGTCAAAATAACAATGAAATATCATCTACCATCTGTAAAATGGAAACTATTCAATAAACAAGAAACAAAAAGTGTTGTAAAGGATGTAACAAAAAAGGAACCCTTCTGTAGTATGGATAGTAATGTAAATTGATGCAACCATTATAGTAAACAGTATAAAGATTACTTAAAATTAAAAGTGGTATTTCTATACATTATAGTACCACTCTTTTGAGTATTTATCAAAAAAAAAAAAAAAGAAAACACTGATTTGAAGAGAGGTTAATAGTCACCTCCATGTTCACTGCAATGACCTCATGAGTGTCAGATGAAGACTGGAATTTTCTTAGCACTGACTCAAAGATTTCAAAGCTAATGTAATATTTTTTTTTCTTTAGTTCAGGGATATCTCAGTGTTTATGCTTTTATCTGAACCCTCTGTTAATATTCATCCAAACAATGTATAGCAAAATTATACATTCAACACTATACATTCAGAATAATTCTACTCAAGTTGTTTATATATCATTTCAAGCACCTGTTTTGTTCTAATGTTGTCAAATGACACATAATAGATAACTATAATTGATGAAAGCTATATAATTGGTGAGATAATACTCCATCCAGCAATAGGAGTTTGTCATGTACCACTGAGAAAGCATGTAGTAGGATACAGAACTGAAGAACTCTAACAGTGATGATTTTAAACAAAATCATGCATACTACTTGTCTCATATGAGACCCAGGACAACATGATTGATACATTTGAATGATACATTTGGGAGACCAAGAATTCTATGAGCTATTGCAGTGCTTGATGTGTTAACTACATATTCTGTATTTTTACTCAGGTAGGTAAGAGTTTTGGTGATATTTATTTATTCTTATCATCAAGTTTTTCTTTTAATTCAAATATGGGAACCCTGCTATTAGAACTGTGTGAAAAGCATTAGATGACTTTTATGGATTCTTCAAAACTACAGTACAATAAGACCTTACTACTATCTTAAATTTGACCCTTTATTGCACTATTTCAGCATCTCTGTCTTTTGATTTTTATCTAAAAAGAAATTATCTTGCTAAGTTCAATTTGGATAGTGGTCAGTTCCAAAGAGTGATAAGATAGGACCCTCAACTACTACTTAAATAGATTGTTAAATTAATTCTCTTAACTACACATTCACTCCTCTTTCAGGAAAAACTAATATTGTCATTCCTTGAACATTTACCAGAATTGATAATTTCATGTCTGCTATAGCAGTTAGCTCTTACCTCTTCTAAGTTACTGCTTGTTTACCCAATTTCTAGTTTTCAGTATTGGGTTTTGGGGTGTGTGTGTGTGTGTGTGTGTGTTTTCCCATAAGTGTTGACTTTAAATTTATGTTCAAAAATTTTTTTTTCATCCTTTAGGATTTGAATTTCTCAAATGTTTGCTCAGTAAATCTCTTTGGCACCTTAGTAAACACTATCAACTTCTTGAAAATAACTATTTAAAGTCATGAAGTTGTATACACACATGAACACACACACACACAAATAAAGCAATTTCATGTGTATTGAAAAATAGTCACAAAATACTTTAAACTAAATTTTGAGATATGATCCACTCATGTATTAAACTGAAATGCTGAGTTGCAAGTCAAATATGTATCACAATTTGATAATGACCAGTATAATATAAATGTCTATCTCTGAAATAGCTAGCATGATATGAAATTACTTGTGATTTTTTTAAATGATATGCCATAATAAATTTTGTAGTCTTCACAAATTGAAGGGAAGATCATTTTTGGTTAGACATTACTGAGTGTGTGTGTGTGTGTGTGTGTGTGTGTGTGTAACTTTGCATATATCTCCAATTTCATATCTATTCAAGTTCAAGTACCCTGGTTATGAACTCTATATAGATGATCATCTATGAAAAAGTAGTGAAATCCAGTTTTTGATGACCTATCTTAAAATGGAAGCCTCATAAATTTAAAAAAAGATAAAATCATTTCAACAATAATATTTGTTGAAAACATATCTGAAATGCTAGAGATAATCACATTCACTTTAATCACTCATGTACAGAAAAAAACACATACTATATTTAATGGATATTGTTATTTTTTATGTGTTCTTACAGAAGAAGACTACAAGAATAAAAATGCAGCACTGATATTTAAACAGAATTGAAATATATTTGTGTTATTAAAAATAGGTCATGCTACAATTGTTGATGTAAGTAGTATGAAAATAGAAAACATCATTTAAAGTTGTCATTATTCATGTTGTAGATTCTAATATAAAACATCAGAAGACCTGATGTATGTTTTGTTCATGCATGGGCATTTTCAAATATGTGGGAGGACAAATTTCTTTGACCATCTGTCCCCATATTTGTGTTTTTTTACAAAAGAATCTCTCTGAGACACTATACTGCAGTTTTTTATGTATCTGTCCTGCTACTTAGAAAGGCAAAAAGAATATACATAAATTTATATTATGTGTATATTTAGTATACATATCTTATGCCTTTTTAAAATATGTATGTTTATTAAAATGAGGTCTTGAAATTTTTTATTCAAATCTATAATTTTAGGAAAAATAAAATTATAAAGCGATTCCTGATTCAGTCCAATGGCAATAGAATAACTTCTCCATGCTCTTACCTGTTAAACACAACTAAAATTCATGAAATAATGCAAAAGAAAGCAAAAGAACAAAATAACTTTCAGGGTGGTGTAAAATGTACTGATTCGGTCCCTATGACTGAAGGGACAGTACAATAACAGAGGCTTGTGTTCATGCAACAGAAGAATAGGTCTGGTTTAGCGTTGTTGCAATCACCAATCTAGCAACAAAAGGCAGCCCATACCCATTCACTTATCCTCTGGATCAAATGACAACTTCTCTGAGCACAAGCAAGTTTGACACAACTGATCCTATCAAACATGAGTGATGAAGCAAAATGTTCACCTACTTTCCTGGATCTCAGGCGTCCCTGCTCAACAGAAGATAACAGGGTAATTGGGTGGCACTCTTTCATAGGAAATGGTTCATACTCCCCATAGGACTGAGATAAATCTATATCAGAAGGACAAAGAACATTGGTAGGGAAAATCATGGTATAAAAATCCATTGTTGAAGTGCTCTTCATGTCTCAGTTCATAGGATGGGTTGGGAGGAAGAAGGCATGGCCTGCTACCAGAGAAACTTCTGGCCTCGTATGATGTCCTGAGATTATTTTCTCCCACTGTATAGTTTCCTATTGCTGCTGAAATAAACAAATTTAATAATTAAATGTCATGCAATTTTTGTTCATTTCTGGAAATCAAAGTGTTGGAAGTTCTTCATTCCTGCTAGAGGTTCTGAGGGGTAATCATTTTCTTGCTTTTTAACTTCCAGGTACTGCCTGAATTTTTTGGCTCATGCTTCCTTCAACTGTTAGTTATCACTCCAACTACTTCATTTTTCAACACATATTCCTTGACACTGTTCTCATTTTCTGTTTTGTAAGGATTGTGATTGCATTTTAACCTCTCCACATAGTTCAGATTTACCTTTTTGTCCCAAATGTCTTAATCACACATCCAGAGTTCTTTTTGTTATCTATAAGTAAATTAATTTTAAGAGATTAAGAAATAGATGTCCTGGTATATGTTTTACCTGCTCCACTCTTCTCTGTGATCACTAATGTTCATATCCTTTTCACATACAAAACTCATTCACCCCACCTCAGTATCACCATCATATTATTTCAAATTCATATAACCAAACAACATTTTGGGGCATTGATATGATGAACAAGAACCTTCAACTCAAAAATTGCATGTTCTGCAATTTTTATTGAAACTACAATATCTAGGAAATGGAAGTAACTTAAGTGACTAATGATAAAAGATGGGCTCAAGAAAAGTGTGGTATAACTATATAATGGAGGCTTTTCAGCCATAAGGAAGGACAAAATGTTTCCATTTATAGAAAAATATAAGGAGATTAAGAGAATTTTGTGTAAATAAGAATGAAAAAGTCAAAACTTGGATGATTACATAGCAGGAATTTAACAAAGCAAAAACTTATAAACACTAGTAGACATTAATAAAAGAAATAAAATGTATGAGGTTAACAGTGAGGAGAAAGGCCTAGGAGAATCAAAGGAATAGTGGAAAACAGAGTACAAAGAGATTATTTAAAGGAAGCCATGAGACTTTAAATTGGCTAGTGGTTACTAGCCAATATTTGCTTGGGAAACTGTCCACTAACATCAGTGTGTGTCCATTATTTTTAGTTGTAAAATGTGTATATATAAAGTATGTATAATTTACTCTTGTCAAGGAAAAAGACAATCTTCCATATCTTTGAAAGATTTTTTTTCATATCATTTCATAAAGTAAAAGTGAATTTTAATCTCCAAAATTTCAATTGGTTGTAAAAAGTCACAAGATCAATTTGAAATTAAAAAATGTTAAGTAAGAATGATATAACAATGACCTAAAATGCAAAATACAGAGACATCTCTGGCATAACTTTTCACTTGGATTTTTCACAAATACAGTGTAATCGCAAACAAGAAAAGCAATATGACATAAAAATAGTGTACCTGTACAAAATGATGAGGATGTATATTTATGATCATATTCTTATTCTGTGGCAGGTTTCCAAACAACAATACACATACGTACAAACCATTTACAAATTAAATATATAAGATAAAAGAAAGTTACAATATACTTTAATGTATTGTATAGAAACAATCTTGCGGAGAAATTTTATTAAAGATATTAATATTAAACAAGTCAAATAGAAATCTTGAACTAATTTTCAACCTTTAGCTATCTGAAATATTTTTGATATAGTTTAGCTCTAGATGAGAACATAAGCCTACAAAAAGCTACACATTTTGGTAATAAAGAATTGGAAAAAACTGAATATCGTAGTGATATAGTAAGAAAATTAATTGCAGTTTCTAACAATTTATAATGAAAAAATACTTACATTTGATTCTTCCGCAATATTATATAATTAGAGGAGTCCCCCTAGACATGTAGACATAATTTTCTCTATAAATATTGCTGTTTCTCTAGTGAAAACCAAGACTATAGTCTACATGTTTGCTTACAGCAAATATCTCACCTCTTTTGTAAACAACAGAAGACATTCACATTTCCAAGAACAGTATGTATTTGAAATTAAATTTGAAAATGTATGTAAATTTTTAGAGCACTTTGAGATAGATTGACATACAAGATTTTGTGCTTTTGTGTATATTTAAATAAGTGGATAATTTATGTATCTCTAACATATACAAATTGATCAGCTTGTAGATAAATGTAGACATGTGATAGATCACTGCTATTGCCATAAAGATACCCATTGCTTCCAAATTTGCTCCCAAACTTCTTTATTATTTAAATTTGTGTGAGTGATAAGAATATAACATAAGTTCTATCTTCTTAGTGAATGTTTAAGTAAAGAATACAGTATTGTTAACTCTAGGCACTATGCCCTCCAACCACTTGTATAAGCGAAGACCCAACCTTTTGTATAAGCAAACTTTGTAATCTAGAAATTTTCTGTTTCCTTCTATAGACCCCAACAACTACCATTGTGTCCTACTTCCATAGGCTTGATTAATTTATATTCCTCATATAATTTCTATCATGCTATAATTTTCTTCTATATTTGACTTATTTCATTTATTGCAGTATCCTCCAGTTTTATCTACATTATTCCAAATGGAAGAAATTACTTAAGCCTTAGAAATACACTTTATGCATATATTAATTTTTCACTCACTTTTCAGAAAATAGACATGTAAGTTGCTGCTATGTCTTTTTATAAATTTCTTTTTATAATATTTCTTTTTGAGTTAATATTTGTTTATAGCATGGTGTATGATTCTGAGAAATAGGTTTTCTCAAATGTACAGCCCTACCCCAGAGTACCCCATTCCTTTATGATATACCATGAGAACTGTCCATACTTTGTTCAGACCCTCACAGTTCCCTTTTAGTACTCAAACATTTATACTTCACTTTGGTTTAGTTTTGTCAGTGCCATTGTAAAAAGTGAAATCATCACTCACATGTGCTTTTCTCTCTCTGGTTTATATCACTTAACATAATCCTCTCCAATTTATCAGTGTTGTCACAAATATGTCGTGCTGCTATGACCATAGGTGTGGAGATATCTCTGGTCTTCTCATGCATGCTCCTTCAAATATATATATATACAAATCAGATTTCCTTTGCTTCATGTCTTCCCCGTAACTTACTATTAAAAACAAAACAAACAGACAAAACCTTACCTTTAAAAAATAGTGAACACATGGTGTTTGAAGTGACTTCACATTGTGGTTTTGACTTGTATTCTCTAATGGTTAGTGATGCTGTATACTTTTTGTATTTCAGCTTATGTTTTTGTTTATATAGCTGAGGTTCTTTATTGGAGAGATATTTATGTTTTTGATTCTTTTTTTAAAATGTGACTGCTTGTCTCTTTGTTTTGCTTTACTGTTGAGTTGGTTTTTTTTTTCATAATTTATTTATATATAAATTTCACATCATTATAATCCCAGGGATTCCCTCCCCACCCTATCCCACCCTTTCCCTCCTGCCAAAGTTGTGTGTTCAGTTTGGAGCTTAGCTTGTTTTGACTTTTCCTCAAGGCTTTTGTTTATTTTTGAGTTGTATGAGTTCTTTACTTATTTTTGTGAACTTAGCATTGTATTAAATACATAGTTTGCAAATATTTAATCTGATTCTTTCATTTAGTTATCTTTTAGTTTGATGTTAATCCGTTTGTTTATCATTGCTTTTGTTGCCTGTGCTTTTCCTATAATGTGTCAGATTTTTAAGTTATATTAAAAAGTTATTACTTTATGTTTTAATGCCAGTATTAAAGGAAATACAAAGAAAGAAAAAGTGATGTGACATAAAATATAAAGATAGAAATAAGAGAAAAACAACTTTAAGGTATAGGTAATGTAACAGCAATAAACATTCTTGTTTCAGAACAAGAAAAAAAAATGGTTACTCTAAAAATTGCTGCATGTATAGAAGATTTTATTGCCATTTGGTGGTAGGTAGGAGAAGTGGGCAGCTCTCCAGGTTCCTCTGCAATAAAGTTGTAAAGGTGGAATATTTTTGGAATCTGTGAGAAAATTTCCTTCTAAACTATACTGTTCATACAGTTAATCTTCTAAAGAAATCCAACTGTTATTTCTCTTACTGTCAAAATACTTAATTATTGTTGCTCAGAAGAAAGCAATGATAAGCTATGAACAAAAGCAGATGGTTCAGTGTTGCCAGAAAAGTTTTTTTATTACTATAAATTTTTTATAAGATAGAGAAGAAAATATGGCTTTATGAAAAGTATTAAAGACAAATTGGTTTATTTTTTACAAGGTTTATGTATATCATAGTGAGCAAAGTACTATGACAGCATTTCATATACCTTACTTTATGCTTTTGAGTGCTTTAGCTAAAAGGTTGTGCAGGTCATTTCTAAAAGATGGCACTGTTATGAATACTTGTTGGCTTATGCATATAACCAATCAGTGTTAAATGTCATCTTTGAAATTCGGCTTGTTAGCTGAGGACTTAATTAAAATAGGTTGGGACTTAAAGCTGCAGTTTTGTTTTGGTTTGGTTTTTTTCAATATTGACTGACTGCTATTTCCCTGTTAATTTCTAATAGATTAATTAAATTACCAAACAAAATTAAGTATATTCATTTTTACTTCAAGGCAATATACCAGAGGTAGGAACGTACAAATTAATTGGAAAAGACCTTTTTAGAGAATTACCAATCCCAATGAGAAGATTGATATATAACTTGACAATGTAAGTTTCATTGAGTTTTTAGGTAAGTGTGAAGTTAGAAGTAAGACTTAAGGAGTATTTGAGGAATACATAGACTGGGGTTTTAATGCCAAAACAATCAAGTAAGGAGAATTTCATGTGCATATGATGACATTTGTATTTTATAGAGAAATTAAAATTTCATAAAGGCAGAGATAAGACAAATTCAAATCTGTAATAAGAGCATAAGTAAAAGCACACATGCTTTGTAATGCATGATATAGGTAGTCAGACACAAACAGGAGATGTTCAGGAAACAAAATGTTGACACACAAAACTGAAGAGAAATGGTATTGAGCATATGTTTGACATGTAGGATTAAATTTTATTATTGATGATGGACATCAACAAACATGCTCAGAGCAATAAAGTGAACCATTTGGCTATTATGTGAAAGAGTTTAAGTGTGATAGGTAGCAAATCTACTTTTACTAAATCAGCAGTGATATATATATATATAATATATATAGTATTATATTTTGCATGTTCACTAAATGTATGATTTAGTGGAAGCATACTATATGACATAATGAACATTACTGACTAAATGAACTCATACATATTTTTTTAAATCTATATATTTTTAAAATTCAGGTAACATTAGCTGACATTACTTGTGGTATTACTGAAACAGAGGATCCTCCCTTCAGATAGTCACCCTAGTGTAACTGCCACAAAATCATATTCCTCCTTTGACCCTGATGCTCTGGGTGTTTCTGTTCTATGATCAGCTTTGAAGGATTAGTTTTAAACTCTTTGTCCCTTACATTGTTTTCTTTATAGTCTACCTAGAAGTGACATCATCAGGTATTTATTTTTCTCCTTTTGACTTATTTCACTTAGTGTTATCTCTTCCAGTAGATAATGTATGTTGACAGAAATGACATGAGATTATCTTTTTAATGGCTGAGTAATATTTCATTTTGAATATATTCTAGATCATATTGATCCTCTCATCTTTCCTGAAGGAATTAGTTTACACAGTTTTGTCATAATAAATAGTATAACAACCAACATGGGAGTGTAAGTTTCCTTTTAAATTAGTATTTTCTAATTTTTAGGATAGATGTCCAGGAGTAGAATCCTGGATCACATGGCACATTTGTTTTTAATCTTTTGAGACATGCCTACATACTTTCCTCATGAGCTGAACCAGTCTACATTCAAACCAGCCATGTACGAGGGTTCCCTTTTCTCTATGCCTTTGCCATCCTGATTGTTTCTGTCTTTTGTTTGTTTGTTTTTGCTTTTGTTTTTTGCTAGGGCTCATTTTCACAGGAGTGAGGATCTCATTGTGATCTTGAGTTGATGTATTTTCAAAGTTATTAAAATAAAAACTGCATCTTTATTTCTATTGCTTCTGAAAACATTGACACAATTAAAAATATATACATATATACTTATTTTAAATAATTATATAGCTATAACCATAGTATTTAGAATATATGTAGTGATCTAGTGTAAGTTCTGTCTCCACATGTCAATCATAAATTTGTTTTTAATTATTTTAATTAAATGACTTAGTACATAGCATACTTTATAACCTTTATTTATAGCATTTATTTTCTTTGATTCATATAAGCTTTATATATATATATATTTTTTCCATTCTCTAATTCTAATCTTTTAAAGACATTTTATATTTGAATGCATTTCTTTAGGTTGGAAAGTGATTTCTTTGTTGTTGACCTGACATAATTGCATATTTCACAGTTTTTTACTACTTGAATCATGTTTTTGCCAAAGTCCAATTTATTTAAAGAATTGTAATAACATTTTAAAATATATCTGACCTTGATCTACTGTACTATAATCACTTACACTTGTAGCTCTTACATAAGAAAACATTTTACCATCTAAGATTTTCCTTTTGATAAACTTTATTCATATTGCTTTCATCTTTTTCCAACATCTACTTTATATTTCAAGTTTGTACGTTGATTGAAATGCTATATATTTTATTTTATTCTTCTGGTAGCTACTCATTTTACTCAGACTTTTTTATTTGCTTTTTTTTCTTAAATGTACTGATATTATATTACCTCCATATAAGCATATATACATGATTTTATTTTCTTCTGATCCTCTCCTATCTTTTCACTTCTACTTGGTATTCCTGTACAATCCTATATTTTCAACTCTGAAGTTATAAGATGTAGTTAATTGCATTATTGCTTCAATGGACAAAAAGTTAGTATTCTTTCATTTCCATACATCTGTGAAAGCACTGTTTCAAGCAGCACTCAATTAGAAAAGCAGTAATCTATTATGTTGCTTTAAAGGATGAATTTAAGCTGGAAATTAAATTTATGTGTGATGCAAGTGCAGGTTGGGAACAATGAAGCAGGAATTTGAAAATATTTCAGGAAACAATGACTTATCTAGAAATTAGATTACAAAGTTCCATAGATGTCTATGTTGTGGACACTGCACAAGTATTCAGGATTATTAGCATGTTTACAATCAAGCTGCATGAATAAACAAGTGAGGAGGTTGACACAGATTTTGAAAATACAGTTTGCTAACTTCTAACCCCAACAATCCAAGGCAAACTATAAAATAACATACATTTCACTTAGAGAAAAGTCATGTTTGGCTCAAATATGTTCCTCAAGTATATTTTTAGAACAGTATTTGTGTGATAGTACACTTAAGATGTGCATGGTTAAGATTCTTTTTACTTGCTGGTGGGAATGCAAACTGGTCTAGTCACTATGGAAAGTAGTGTGAAGGACCCTTAATTACTGAAAATGGAGCTACCATTTTATTCAGCAATGCATTTCTAGAAATCTACCCAATGTATACAAAAAAATTATTCAAAAGGACCCCTATACTTGGATGTTTATTGCAGTATTATTTACAATATCCAGGATGTGGAAACAACCCAAATGTCCCAAAGCATGAATTAGAAAGCTGTGGAATACACAATGGAATATTATTCAGCAACCAAAAAAAGACAAATTTGATGCATTTGTGATAATATGGATGAACCTAGAAGTAATCATATAGCGGAAATAAGTCAGAAAGAAAAAAATAATATGTCATATGGTCTCACTTTTATGTGGGATACAAGGAAAGCAAATAAGGAAAAGTAAAACTTAAAACTAGCAAACTGTTAGCAGAACTGAAACATAGAGCAAGGGAGAGGGGGTGGGTACAAAAGATTATGATGATAGTTCATGGATGACAAGGTGGTGGAATCTCAGGGTATATAATATTGTTATATGTGTGTATGTGTGTGTGTGCAATCAATTTAAAAAAATAAATAAACATTCTTTTTCTTTTTCCCATTGCTGGATATAAAATATTCTTCTAAACAAGCTTTCCTACAGAATTCTGGAAACATTAACATGTTTTCTTAACCTTTGAATGTTGTCAGCAAATTTGATGCCAGTATGCTTATAGCCTTGTTGACATCATTTCTCTTTGGAAAATAGAACATTTTAAAAAGAAATTGATGCAGCGTAATTGCTTTATGATGTGTTCAGATATGTCTTTTCTCTCATACCGTTTCAATTAATTTATTTTACCTTTAAACTAAGATCTCACATTTTCACTTAGTTTTAGATAATCCTCAGTCATTAAATTAGTCCGCAACATGTTTCTTTTAAAGTTTTAGTAAGAAGACATGAGTGCTGCACATTTTAATTGTACAAAAAGTATCTTTAACTATCTGCGCAATGTCATATAGTAGATCTGTAGATCTTATTCATCTTCTATAACTGAAATTTAATACCCTTTGAATGATGACTCTGATTCCTCCTCTTACTAGACTTTTGCAATCATTGTTCTAAGACATGTTCCAATGATTCTATTTTAGGCCCTTCAATATAAATGTAATCTTTAAGCATTTCTCCAGTTTTACAATTATTCTCCCCTCTGTCACTGGTTTTGCATGATAGACATTTCTGCTTCTTTATTCCAAATATACTAACTGGAAAAAGATATTTCTTTCTTCACCTTTCTGATAATGTTTGGCTGGATTCTTCCAGTTCAGTGATTTAGCCTTTAGCAGAATATATTTTACTTCTTACTTATTGGTGATGTTTATCATTGTGTTGGTGGAAGGTTTTTATCTGCTGTGTTATATCTTGTATTTTCTGGTGTTCCTTCTTTACTACTGTTCAGTCCAGGCTTATGATCCCAGTGTGCTCTCTTTCCCTCTTAATGTTACTTATTATACTCATTGAAATTATTTTTCTGTCTAGGCCACTTAATTTTGTTTCTCCCTGCTTTTTAAAATTATATTTGTATTTTATGCTTTCTTTTATTTTATAACTGTGTTCTTTATATACATTTACTATTCCTTTCTATTCAATATATACCATTTGGAGTATTAATGTTCTTTTTTGAATCAATGTTATCTGGCTAAAATATGAGATTCCAGTCCCTACTCTATAGGTCCCCTGCTGAGTTGTGTGTGTGTGTGTGTGAGAGAGAGAGAGAGAGAGAGAGAGAGAGAGAGAGAGAGCGAGAGAGAGTGAGAGAAACAAAGAGACAGGGAGAGACAGAAACAGAGAGATAGAAAGATCAAGACAGAGACAGAAATAGTAACAGAGAGAAAAACAGAGTAATATAGAAGTCACTGATATTAAAATTGGATTCTCCTTTCTCAACTCCATCTACCCAGTCTTTTGGAAAGCATCTCCTTTAAGCACCCGTCTAATGACTTCTTTTTTCTAAGTACTAGTTCTTGGAAAGAATAGTCAAGAGATAATTACAACTGAGTTTATGACTCAGTGAGTGTTGTGTTCCCACATTCAACATGTACTGATGCTGAGCTATGGTGATTACATTTTACTGTCCTACATTGTAAACAACAGGTAAAATAGTATTATTTCATTTTTATGAGATAATTCTCATTACTATAAGATTGTATGCACACAGCTTGAATTAACTCTATTACTTTTCCTTCAATCTACTGTTATCATGTTGAATTCTGAAAGCCAAAACTGAAATGCATCAAGGAAGCAAGCATTCAACAAACAAAAGATAAAACATCATCCTGTGGTAAAAATCTTAGTTATTGCCCAGTGTTGTGAGTGGATTATTAAACTCAATATCTGATTTTGTTGATCAAATCACTGGATTACTTCAAATTATTTTTTGGAATAAATTTCAAAGTGAATGAGCTAGGACACTTCTGCATTGAACTCTGTTTCAAACAAATAAAAAGTATTTTCTTTTTTCTGCCTTGCACCCTACTGAGCCCTGCCTATGTCCACTATTTTATTTTTAAATGGGACCAGAACTATTTATAATAGCTGATCTATGGCATCAACCCAAATGCCCCCAAATAAACAAATGGATCAAAATGTTGTGGTATATTTACACAATGGAATACTACTCAACAACCCCAAAAGATAAACTTTTCAGCAGTATGGGTGGAGCTGGAAGGCATTATGCTAGGCAAAATTAGTGAGAAGGAAAAAGATAAATTCTGAGTGGTCTCATTGTATGCAGAATATAAAGAAACCAAGCAAAAACTCAAGAAGAGGTCAAAGCTATCAAACTGACCATAGACCTAAAGCATACAGCAAGGAAAGGAAATGAGGGAGAGTAGAGGAGAAAAACATGAGAGGGATGAAACAATGGAATATGTTTATGGTTCACGGGTAATATGGTGGCAAGAGAACTGTGGGGACCACAAATATGTAAAATAAATAACTAAAAAATTAAAGATCAGACTATATTCAGCTACATAAAGGTTTTATTATTATTATTAAAATGTTAAGGAGTATTTTTTACTGGCTTTAATTTTTTCGTGGAATTTTTTAATTAGAAATAAATTGATAGTACATATAGGAAACATATCAATAGCTTTAGCTTGTTTATGGTATGTGTAAGCAGATAAGAGTAACTTCTGTGATACATATTCTTCAATATTAATAATGTTAAAAGGAAAAAAAAAAGAGTGGGTAAGAAAAACACTCCCTACTAGTCTTGAGGGAGATCATTTACTTTTCCTTAAAAGTGGTAAGGTTCCTTGGTATAATGGTTATCTTCAATTCCAAGGGGTCGAATAGCAAGTAGTTCAGAACCAGTTTGCTCAGAGTAAAGTAAGGCAATGTGTTCACAATGGGGAATATAAGGAGCTGAGATTTTTTCTTTTTATATATCATTTATAAATTGATACTGTGACTTCACCTAGCAGTATCTTCTAAAGCTTAAGGAGAATATAAAGTTGTGTTATATGTTCATGTGTATACAGTGTATGCTTAAGTATATTTTTTTTAAATTTCATGTCTCTAGAACGTTAACAGGGAAAGCAAGTCAAGTACTTGAATATATTATATTTTGATATATTTGCATTATTTCTCTAAAAAACAATTCTGCCTTTCATTTGATTTCATTTGATAATTCTAAGTGTGAGACAAATGCTTTTTTTTTTAAAAAAGCATTTCTTTAAAGTCATAAGATATCATTGCATTATGTATCTATGACAATGATATTCTGCCTATTGTCTAGGGTTGCTAGACTTAGTAGATAAAAGTAAAAGATTAACAGGTAAACTTGAATTCAGATACACAATGGTCATGTTAGTATAAATGTGCCATATATTGCACAGAAAAATTGATACTATCAAAATATTACCTGTTTATATAAAATTATTTG
Source organism: Uropsilus gracilis (assembly GCA_004024945.1). Taxonomy (NCBI): domain Eukaryota; kingdom Metazoa; phylum Chordata; class Mammalia; order Eulipotyphla; family Talpidae; genus Uropsilus; species Uropsilus gracilis. The sequence goes on from PVHY01000172.1 coordinate 52,509, forward strand.
CATGAGAATTCTCAATTAAATCTGAATTTAAGGCCAGGCATGGTGACAATTGCCTGTAAGCAGCAGCCTAGGAAGCCATGGCTGGGGTCAGGGATCTTGGTTTGAGTCCTGCCTGGGGCACATAGTGAGACCTAGTTCCAAAAAATATATAGCTGGGCATGGTGGTTGCCACCTTTAATCCCAGCTAACTGGGAAGCTGAGACTGGAGATTGCTTGAGTCTGTGGTACCCCAGACAATGTGAGCCTGCAGTTCCACAGGCAAAAATAGTCTCAAAAAAACCAAAACAAACCTGAATTTAACTATCATAATAAAAATGTATTTTACTTGGCAAGCTTAATATTATCTATTTCAGATTTTATTCTCAGAAAGAATAATTTCAGAAAAGCATGCATTATTTCACAGCTTACACATGATTACAGAATAAATACTTAGGTGAATTAAATAGATCCATAAGAATGAGAGAGATTTTTTTCTCTTCATTTGAATAAAGTTAACCAGTGAACAGTGTTCCATGAAGGTCAGTTGCAACTATGCCATCTGCTCTGGATCCCTAGAATATATCTCCTGCTGGGACCCTGATACACAAGAGCACATGTTGTTTTCACAAAGTCCATACTCTTATTATGCTCTCGCCTGACCCTTTCGGTGACTGCTGGTAACTTAACAACTATGGTAGTGGAATTTCTGACTCAATTCTTGTTTTCTTTATACTGATTGTTGTCAATACAAAGAATGGAAATTCCAATAGGTTCAAACAACATAAAATGAAATGCTGAAATTTGTGTGCTGTGAACTAATAGGTGAAGTGCACAAGTCATCTCTTTCAGACTTGTTTATCTGTGTCTCAAGTTCTGTGAGTGTTGGTTGCTAGTTTCCAGGTCTACCCTTTCTTCCAGGTTTATAATTTCCCTGGGAAGATAAAAGTGCCTCATTGTTCCAGTGTCTCCTAGCTGAATAAAGGATTGATTAGTGAAATACAAAACATCTTTTGTCAAGGTGGGCCAACTCTGTGCTACAACTAATATTTCTGAGTCTCTGCAACATCCAGGTAACGTCTGACCTTTAGGTAAAACCAAAAAATTATTGGATTTTTCTCCTGTTCTCTTTTTGGCACATTTTACCCAAGAACACTATCTCAACAAATAGCTTGTTTATAAGTCTCTATCCAAAATTCTATGCTGGTCATCTCAAATCAAGATAATCTCTTACTGTCACTGGGAAACTTTTCAATATAATCAACATAATCAAATAAATGGTCACATGAATTATTTTACTTAGTATAAATAAGACAATAGGAGATAAATGTATGTTATCAAATAAATAGCTTTACTTTCTGCCTCTTCGTAGCACAACACAGATCTGTGTGTCCATGCCAAAAAAAAAAAAAAAAAATCAGAATTATTACCAGTGTAACTTGGTAGCAGAAAGTGGACAAAATTTAAGAATTTATGATTATTATAAGACTGGGAGACAAGCATAACCTTCTTTGCTATTTTAAGTCATAAGTCATTTCCTCCTTTGTAAATTACTTTTTAAGTTTAAGTTTACTGAAAAACAGCATTAAACTTTCAACCCCTGTTGCACATACTGGTTTCTATGTTGAAAGAACCCTTTAAAGTACATTACCTAACAGTATAATTTGCAATTGTTTTCAACTGGAGAGTAGAATAAACTGCAAGCATAGAACCTAAAGATGCTCTTAAGAGAAACACTTAAATTATATAGTTTAAAATTTTTAGTCAATTCAAGCTGATTTCCTTACAGGGAAAATAAGGTCAGTATGTAACACATTGTAAGGTCACAGATATTTTTCTGCTATACATGACAAACAAGCACTGAAAATTCAAGAATGAAATTAAGGGAATCCTCACTCAGATCTGAATGAAAGAAGTGCTCTTTCCCATGATGAGCTGAATGTATAGTAATGTGTCAAATGAAATGACAGTCTTTATATGGGAGTAAGGGAGGGACATGATGGGTATCTTCATGTTAGAAATTAGGAAAACAGGGTCAAAATTATCAGATTAAATGTTACCATTTTTTCATATACAAAGTACTCATAAGTAAATATGTGTAAGAGATTTGCTAAGAGCTCAGTGACATACTTCCATTTGATAAAAATTAGTTGCTTCTCCAAAATCTTCTATGAAAATATATGTCTGCCAGTCTGCTGGAGAGACATTTGTCATTCATTTGCATGGCTTTTATTCATAAAGCTTATCTATATCCAAATAAGTAAATAGTATTTTTGTAGCAATTATCTTTTAGTAATTTGATATTGTTCAAGCTGACAAAAAGATTGAAACTTTAGCATTTTAATCCCTTTAGCACAATAAAATTATCTCTTACTCTGCTAAAAATAAGTTTGAGATATGAGACATTTTAAAGTATATTTTGATTTTTGCTTAAGATAATGTAATGTAAAAAGAGAATTTTGTGTGTTGTTTTATTTTTTTATATAATAAGCAAAGCTGTAAGTGTTCAAAATACAACCATTCTCTAGATTTTTGTGATCCTACAGGTATATATGCATGTTTTCAAATATAAATTTACCAATGTATTAATTGGGTAAATCTAGCATATGAATGGATTTGTGACTCTTTCAAAAACCTCTTTTTTAATTAATATTTCCTAACAAAAAAATTTAAAACTAAATTAAATTGCAAAAATAGAATACCATTTTTTCCTATTCATTTTTGTTAAAGGCACCAAATCTAAGAGAATACTGAAATATATAAGAAAAATAAAAGCTAGACAAAAGTTACAAAACCTTGAAGGAAACAGCTATAAAAGATAAAGAAATCACAGCAATAGTAAAAGAACACATGCATTCTCAGTTATAGATAATTGAATTCTGAATCATGTCTCTGAGCTCATTGTGATATGCTGCATAGGAATATATTTTTCTGGCTTTCTACATTTTATTCTTAAGCAGAAAAAAATGGTGAATGTCTGGAAACTGGTAATTCACTTGTGCATATGTAATTGAGTGTAGCAACATAGTACTAAGATGCACTTCAGCCAATTTCTACTTACAAACCCTTGCAATGACCAGACCTTCACAAATCTGAATTAGTAAAACACATAGTAGGTCTCAGCAGAACCCTAGCATTTGATCTTTCTGATTAACAGGAAAGACTGGAATGCCACATGTAACTGTTGCATTTTGCTCAAAGGACTGTTGTCAATATCTCTTTCCTTCCACAAACACACTCCTAGACTCATCTAATGTGCAGAAGAAAATATATAGATAGATTTATGCATAAGGTTCTGCGTGATATACTGAACACACATATTCTAAGCATTATACAAAGACAGAATACCTTGGGGCCACCAAAGCCAGACCTTCTTAAGAGATTCTTTCTTCTGAGAAGACTATGATCAATTAACAACTGAAATCTCTGGAACTATCCTAGAAATATAATCAAGATCCATTGGTTTTCCGATGAGCCTCCAGTGTCTGACCTATTTTAACAGAACAATTGTTCCTCTTTGTATCTTTTGTGTCAGCATTTAGGTTTAACTTTCAATTATGTTAAATGGCTAAAATATTTTAAGGATAACTTTCACTCATTACTTGAAAATATGGAAAGTACTGATTTTTGAAGTTTTATAAGGAAAAATACATTCAGTTCAAGAATTGCATCAACATTTGTGTCAACAATTCTCATAATGAAAGTAATAAATCACATGACAATATGGTACTTGAGAGTACATATTCCAAATTTCCTACATGGTTCAAACTACAACTTCACTCTCCAAATAAGATTTATGACTCTATTTGGGACTTGCATTACCAAGCAGTGAGGGAACTTTTCTTAGGAAAGGGAACATGTTTCTAAGTCACCACAGAGCTCCGACAGATTTTGTCCTAAACAGGAAGGGAAGATTGAGAGTTACCTTAAATCCCCTTAAGACTCTTTTGATGGGAACCAGTGAAGCAAGTTTAAGGTAATGTCATTTTCTGCTGCTTTATCAGTACTATCTAAGACAAATTCACCTTCAAAGCTGCAATATGTCAGTGTTTTTAGTAAGAATGTAACCAGTAGTTCCAAATAGAGAGTTGTTAAAATTGCCAAAACAAATTGTTTTTCTGGTATTATCAGAAGTAAATAAGTTGAAATTCTCTACCTATGGTTGGAATAATTTTATTATGTGAAACAACCTTACGGGGACCCATGTCTGATGATTTTTAACACATTTTGTAGCTAAAAGGCTAGGTATTTAAATATTAATTCTGTAACATCCTTCATAGGACAGATTTTGAAAATCATACTTTGTGTGCTACTACCAAGTTCTTCAGAATATGCTTCATGTTAATTACTTGCTTTAATAAAGGTTAGGAGTGAATGTCTGCGAAATAAAATCCAGCAGAAGAAACAAACCTTTTATCCCTTTTCATACACCTTTTATCATTTATCCTTATAGTTCTGTTCTTTTAAGCTTGTTAACTGGCTATGACAATGGCACAGAATGTTAAAAAGGCATATCTTGGTTCAATGTCAGGTAATAATAACCTTCTCTGGTAATGATCAACACAGAAGCTAAATATTAACTATTTTCAAATTTTCCTTTTTGACTTTGCTCGTGGTAATCTAATGTCAGTGTAAATGTCTCTTTTAATATTCATGCATACAATTATATGAATATGCAAAACTCCTCATACTCCTAATATGCAACAACAACTGATATATAAAAAAAAAAGTTTTAGCTTGGATTTTACCCTTATCTTTTCTAAAGTATTTGGGTATTTCAAAGTAAAGTATTCTCTTGTGTGTGCTATATCTAGTTCGATTTCAAAATCTTTGACAATGACTAACTGTAGTTGAATAAGGAATAAATTTGCATTAACCTTCACAGTAAATGTTCTTGTTTATGATTTAAGTCATAATGGGCCTTTTCAAACATTGAAATTTCTATGTTTAACAATTATCTTCCTAGGGCATCATTTGAATATTTGTTCCTGTTTTTCCTGTGATTGTTTGTTTTCTTTTCTGTAAACAAAAGAATGGTCACTGTGAAATATTTTAACACTTCTCACTCTGTTTCATCATTTCATTTGTTTTGGCAATTGTGTAAACTGCTTTAAAATGTTTTTTAAGATATCAATAGTATCAATTTATTTCAATAATTCTTTTTTCAAAGTGAAAGATTATGCTTCCTATAGCTCACTCCCAAACTCCCAAAACTTACAGCTTTGTGGAAGGATTTTGCTGAAATGTAATGGCAGAGAAGATTATAAGGTTACATTGCATTCAATACATTATACCATTTTTTTAATCTCACATATCCTAAAATATTATTTGTTGCAAGTTGCTCTATTTCCCTATTATGTCTCTTCTTCATTAGTCTCCCCAATAAATTAATATCAGATTACCTCTGTTTTGGAACTTCTCTAACAGATATGTGATAAAATTTCCTCTGCTTGCTTATTAACGGGCATGCTGCTGGTAGCAATGACCAAACCTGAACTCCCTGTGCATTAAGAAATGAAAAATAAATATAATTGGTTTGGCTAACTCTTGGAAGTATAGGAAATATTTTCAGTACAGATTCTGATTTTTGTTTTCATTGGTCTAGTTGTTTCTTCCAATGGAGAGAATTACTCTTTGTATCAAGAAATATTACCTCTGGCAAGAACAAGCAATCAAAGAATATCTCTCTCAATACACTTTGGCTTTTAATGCTAAAATGATAAATTAGTGACCTATAAAGAAAAACAAGTTCATATTAAATATTGAACTGTTTTTTTTAAACTAACCATTTTTCTTCATATGTAAGAAGTTAACAGTAACAGTAAAAGTCTCATATAATAGTTGTAAAGAACAAAGATATTATATATGTATATATAAAAACTTAGAGAAACTGATCATTAGACAAACTCAAACTATTACTTTTTATGTTCTTCCTATTGACCTTTTAATGGAGAGCTCTTTTTAATCTAATTATTTCTTTTTAAAATCAAGGTAACATTGGTCCGCACCTAACTAGAAGCCTGTCATCAACATCACATTCATGGCCAAAGTGCACATAGTCCTCCCATAATCCATTGAACCCACTTCACACTGCTTTGCCCTCTGGTTTGACCCTCTGCTTTGCCCTCTGGTAACCTTAATTCTACAGATAGTTTTCTAGGATTTGTTCTTGGTTTGGTTTTCTATAATCCTTTGTTTTGTTTCTCTATATTTCAGATATAGGTGAATGCATCCAGTATTTGTCTTTCATATTCTCAGTTATTTTGCTTAGCAAAAACTCTTTCAGTTCTATTCTTTGATTACAAATGGCAAAGGTTTATCATTTATCACTGAGTATTATATCACTATGTGTATATACCATATTTTCCTAATTCACTCATCTGTCCTTGGCATTTAGGTTGTTTCTCTAAAATGGCTATGGTAAATTGTACTGCAATGGATATAGGAGTGTATATTTTCCTTCTAATTCATGTTTATTGTATTTTTGGGGTAAATATCTAGAAATGAAATAGCTGTATCTCAATAAAGATCTATTTGTAATATTTTGAGAAACCTTCATGTTATTTTCATTAAGTGCTGTATCAGTTTGCATTCCCTTCAATAGTTTAGGAAGGCCCCCTTTTCTCCGCATTCACATTAACCTTGTTGTTTCTGTGCACCTTAATGTGAACCATTCTCACAGGTGTGAGATGGTATTTCTTTAGGTTTTAATCTGCATTCCTTGAATGATAAATTATGCTGAGCAATTTGTATGCGCCTGTAACCATTTGTATTCCATATTTTAAAATATGATTCATTTAGCTGAAAAGGTTAGGAATATCATTATTAAATATTTGCATTATATAAAAATACAGATATACTTAAAAAGAATGAAGAGTATAATTCATTTAGATGATATTTAGAAATATACATAGGTTGTTTCTAAATTTAAAATTGCAAGTGAAAACATTAATAGAATCTTATGTAGTAACTGTCTTTAATATAAGCAGTAATACTATATTATATTTAACATTTTTTTAGTAATATTCCACTGTTTTGTATCCAGTTAATTTTCTGACAGTATAGAATTTCTCCCCTCAGGTGTGGCTACCATAACTTTCTCATCATCAAAACAACTGTAGTCCTCAACCATATTCCACTATGCTCCCCAGCCTCCTGTCAGACACTATAGTGTGCTTATTTTTAAAATTACTTTGTTATTGCTGTGCTTCTCTCATTATTGAGCAGAAATTGCAAGCCCTTTTTTTCTGATTCTCTCACTATTACACCAAGTAGAGGGCATTATGGCAATCTCACTCCTTTGAGGCTCAAAGTGTTAAAAAATGAATTGTAAAATTAAATATAGCTTGTCACACATAGAATAAACATGATGCCATTTATAAGAAACAGGTAGACATTAAGTCAGGCGTGTTTGATATACCAGTAGGATGATTTTATTAAATACCAATGTCATTGTCATTAGAAAAGACATAAGCAACAACAGAAGATGCACATATGCATATTCATGCAAACAAACTGGAATTTAATGCATCTGAACTGAGCAAGATTTGCAGGAGTATAGGTTCAATCGCTTGACTTACCTGAAGTAAAAAGTAGCTTCTGAACAAATCAAGAGGGTTTGAACTTTCTTATCATCCTGAAATGCGCAATTCCTGCAGATGTTATTATTCTTTGGCCATATAACTGGATGAATGAAAATAACACTTTTAAGGGAATTACTGAATAAAAATGAATAAGACTGTCTTCTCATTTAATATACAGGATCTTAATTTGGTATGGTAGAGAAGGGACTTTACCAGAAAGAAATTTATATTTTAAATAAATCTTTATGATAGGGGATGCCTATCCCCTGGGTGCCAATGTTTTAGAATTGCAAATTTTTTTTCTGTCAAAATATGAACGTTTTAATAAACACAGACACCAATCAAATGTCTTTTGATTCTTTGTCCTCCAATCAAGTCTTCAGATGGAAATGTCTATTGGCCTACCCACCTCTCATTGACTCACTCACTGCACACATTTTCCTTGTCCATTCCCAAACTAAAATGATTTTAAATTCCTGTAATGTTAATGTTGCCTAATGCGATCACTTTTTTCAATTCTCTTCTACATTTCTCTCTGCAACATTCAGCATCTTTTAATTTTTTATTTACTTCATTTATGTGTGTGTGTGTGTGTGAAGAAAACAAGTTACAGATAGGTATACATATTACACTACCATAATTAAAAAAATACAAGCCATGTAAAATAATATATTATTTACTCATATGTGTGATTTAAAACTTTCAAATACCATATGAATAATAAACATCAAATCCAGTGTACTGATTATTATTTCTGGGAATGTATAATGGGGAATAGGGTAGAGGAGATATCCACAGGGAATGTCAGCTATCTCTGTGATGGCTGAATTATTTTAAATTTTGCATATATATGTGTATTTATATATATATTTATTACATTATTGTATACCCCAGGGTCTTCCTGCCTCCCTAACACCTGTCAACCATCCTGTTCTTTTGTGCCCTTCACCTCTCCTGCCTTCTCTCTCCCTCCTCCTCCCTTGCTCCATTGTTCATCCCCATTGGTTGTTTCTAATTTTTGTTATTTGTTTGTTTGCTTTTCCCTATATCCATCATATAAGTGAGACCATCCTGTATTTGTCTTTTTATTTTTGGCTTATTTCTGCTAATATGAGTCCTTCTAGTTCCATCCATGTTGCTGCAAATGACATATGTTTGTCTTCCTTGATTGATGCACAGTATTCTATCATATACATGTACCACCTTTTTTTTTTTCAGCCAATCATTGGTTTTTTTGGCATTTGGTTTGTTTCCATATCTTGGCAATTGTTAGAATTGTAAATTTTAAGGAGGACATGCTAAAATGTGAGAATGGCTTTGATTAGATATTCCTTTCAGAAAGAAAGGGGGGGGAGAAAGAAAACAGGGTTTTTTTTTTGTTTGTTTGTTTGTTTGTTTGTTTTTGTTTTTGTAATGTGATAACTCACAAGACTATTCCTGGAAGGCAGGAAACAAAATTTGAAGATATAAATATTGGCTGATAGCAAAGAAGGGGATCAGTCATTTTAGGAGGAAAGATGGAGGATCTGAGGCCATGAGGAGAGGGGAGCTCAGGCTCAGGCTTTGGCCTAGGCTTATAACATGGTTTTTTAGAAAGCCTATGCTGAATGTGTCTGCTGAAAGCTAAAGAGGTTAGAGATTGAACTCTGTGTTGGAGTTAGTCTTAGATGAGTTTGACTTAGATGCTTTTGGAGAAGTGGTATGAGCCAGGCCTGAGAAGAAAACAAACTTTGCTGGTTTCTGTACTATGGAGTTTCTTTCTAGTATCTGAAGAGGTCAAGGTGCAGACAGCATTATGCTCTTAACTGCCTGCTTGGAAGAGCTGGAGCACACCAAAGAAAGATGTCTACTCTTCGAGCACGTGTTAATGAAGTTTGAAGGACTGGACAAGTAGTGAGGTTAACAAGACTAAAGAACTGAGGGTTTTGGACAATTTGGGGGAAGGACTCTGGAGATGTTGACAAAGGTTTTGGACAATGTTGATGTAATTGGAGTTTTTCTTATATGTTTCTTTTTGTAGTAAATAGAAATTCACTTTGTTTAGTAATAAATTAGTCTGCACTCTAAGAGTCTTGTTCTGTCTTGGAATTTTAGTGAAAAGGCTGTGTTTGGCAGAAAGAACCCACAAGTTTGAATGTCTTTAGGCTGCAGTAGCTACAAAGGGTAAATTGAGGCAAATAATTAGTAAGGTGTAAATTGCAGTTTCAAGGTTTTTTGTTTGTTTGTTTGTTCTTTTTACTGCAGTCTGTGGTGCTGAGAAGCAGTGACTAAAATTTGCTTAACAAAGGTAAGTGGTCTGTGAAGGCATTTACCTGCAGGAAGTTAGGATTTTAACCTGCCTGGGAGAAGCAAGTAAATGATTTGAGTTTCTAAAGCTAGAAAGCCTCATTTACCCAATAACACTGAGATAAATCACAATATATATTACAAATTGTAGAGGGAGAGAGAGTGAGGAAAAAGGATGAAGGTAGAAAGGAAAATAGAGAAGGTAAGGAATATAAATTCATTATTAAAATATAGATTAAAAATACTCTAGAATGCTATGTTCTGCAAGCATGTATATATATTTCCTGAACAATTATTCCAACTTACTGTAGGCAAAAACTAGGGTATGTATTAATGCCAAAATACCTCTCAATAACATAGTGTGTTAACAACATGCTCACACTGAATGAAGATGATAATTAATCTAAATTTCCCTCTGCTTCATTGTGTGTTCTATTAGTTTTCTTATCCAAACTTTCAAGTCACAAATCTAATTTAAAACCTCTTAACTAGTCTAACTTATAATGTGTCCTATCTGCATGCAGTGTCTAGAAGGAGACACTGTTGGAATACTAATTTCTTTCTGAGTATACAAAACACTCAATAATCAAATACTGAAATCCTGCACAAACACTTATAAATGACATGACCAAGTAAGTCCAATGTCTTAAGATGTGAGTATAAGTTAAAAAAAAAAAAAAAAAAAAAAAAAAAAAAAAAAAAAAAAAAAAAAAAAAAAAAAAAAAAGGAAAAGGACAAAGAACAAAGTAGAAAGTAATGTAAATGAAGGAAAAAGAAATGTGCTGCTAACCAGAACAGCATATTCAATATCCTGTGTCTCCAATAAAAGTGACTTCCCTTCAGGATAACAAGATTTTTAAACTAACAAGACATAAAAATTAGCATACTTACCAGTGTTACTAATTTAATATTGCATATTTTCTATAGTACATAACTCTTTGCTTTTCTGTCAACTACTACATGCACACACAAATAGCATCATTTAATGTTTGCAATTATTCTCCATGATCTCTTTGCAAATGTCTGTTTTCTGTTTTACCTTCTTTTTTTTTTTTGAGTAGTGTCAAGATTTCTTTTTCATTTCTTATTGTGATGTTCACATCCCTTTTGGTTTAAAAGTTTATTTTGATATGTCTTGAATTCAATGAAAATTTTAAAAAAGCACTTTTGCAAAATGAAGAAATGGGATATGTCAGAAAAATTAACAATGTACTGAGTGATTAAACTATTTTGTGTAGGAATGTCATTTCTATTTTGTTTAAATGTAATGCAATTTATCAGACCATAAAGAACTCCTTAGATGAAATGGCTGTTTTCCAGGCAATGCTACTCTGCTGCTGATTGCAATATTTTCTGACATCAGTGACAGTTTTATAATTCTTTTATTTTGTGCTGTAAAGTGTCCTTACTTTACTGAAGGCTTTCTCTTGGAAAAAGCTACTAAAGTTTTGTGGACTGAAAGGATGTTAAATAGTTTAATGGGAAAAAAAAATCACTGTTGATGTAATCTTGTTGTGAATATGTTTTATGTTAATATAAGAAAGTATTTCAAAAGAACTTTACATCAACATTTAGAGGAGAATTTGTTAAATATCTGAACATTTTAGGTGAAATACACAGAAGAAAATCTTGAAAAGAAATAATAATTCAACATTTGTTTGATTCAACATTTATTTGATTAGCAACATTTATTTAATAAGTGCAGAACTTATTAAAACAAGGTATATTGTTTTGTGATATTCAGAATATTAAATGTCTGCTGTTACAGTGCATTTGAGAAAAATTTATTTAAAGTTAAACAGTGGAAATGCAACTTAGAAAAAATTCAATATAAATAGTAGCCAAGGGTTTTCATATTTATAAAATTCCATGCTTAGTAAACTATATCTGAAAAAATTTTTGAATGTATTTCAAATAAGATAGAAATATAAAATAATAATTTCATTCAACATATGCTCTATTAAACAACTTTAAGGAAACATATATGAAAGAGAGAAATGTACCCACAATACTTCAAGTATAGGATCAGGTAGCTTGCAATGCAATCAAATATAAAAACACAAAATTACAACACAAAATATACATGCATGTCTATACTAAAATGATTTATAAAACATCAACATGTGCAAATACATAAATATGTTTGTAATGTTTACTTATAGATCAATGAAAATTATTTCAGTTGAATTAGTCTTCAATCAGAAATAACCAACTCAAATCAGAGAACTCATTCAATAAATATTTAGTTTCATAATGCAAATATAAATTCATCTTAGAGAACAACATTGAAGAATTAAAGAATCATCCCAATCAGTTATTCAAAAATTGAAGAATCATCCCATTCAGTTATTCAAATTTGAAATGCTCTTTCATGTACAATACACTACCTAGAGTCCAGTATAGGAATAATTATTAACACTATTTGTTAAATATGGTAACTCTCAAATTTTATATGTACCTTATTCCCTCAATTAAATAAAAAGTTTATATAAATAAATGTGTTTATATATTAGCAATAAACATGAAGAAATTTAGAAATAAAACTAGCTTATGTCTTGATTTTGTTTTAATGAGTGTGTTTTATTTTGAAGTAAGCTAAGTTGCTTGAAAAATCACTTTGTTCTAAGATATGTTCATTTAGGGAGATGTCTGTTGAAAGCTGTTAAGTGCTCAAACAGAATCTCCATTTACAAAATCTTAACATTTGACTCATTTCCTCTCCTAGGTAATACAGGAGAGAAATACACATAGATGCCTGCCCCTTTACCTGTATGTTTATAAGAGATTTATTCATATTCTTCAAAATCTGGAAACAAAATATAGCTCAATTTGTGAATGAATAAATTAAAATATCTTCATACACTGAATATTGATCAAGTAAAGGTAACTTGATGTAATGTATTAATGAATTTCAAAAATACCATAAAATGAAAGAAATCTGACACCATGTCTATATGACCTCTATACATTCAATTCTTGGGGAAGCAAACATTTAACACAACAGAACAGATTAATGAGCTCTAGGGCTGAGATTTAGAACAAATGACTGAGAAGGAATAGAAAGAATCTGGAAACGAGTTATTTTATATCTTGATCTATGGTATTTATGTGACTCTACATCTAAAATTTTAAAAGTTCTTTAGAACAGGTGCATCTTACTGGATTTGAACTACAGCTCAACAAGGTGAATTTAGAAGAAGGAAAGATAAAAATGTGTATCTGCTCACATTTGAATTTAAGTTAAATAACCAGGAAGGCGTAATTAAATGCTAGAGAAATCCAGACCTTGAAATCACGTACAATAAGGTCAAATCAATCCTTACACATTTGTAACAGTGAGAAGTTAGGCTCTCTTCCTCTCTCAGTTCATCGCTAAGATGAAAGATGAGGGCAAACATCTCAGTCAGAATGTGGACAACACCTCTCACATAAGGTGCACTGAAATTATTGCCCTCTTCTCTCTCCTTTGAAATATATTCAGATTCTAAGATATTAAGAGCTACTGATCAGCTAATAATGACAATATGAATTTCTCAACCCAACTGGTATTTCTCCAAAGGGTAGAGTTACACTTAAGGTACATTTTCAGTTTTAAGTACTACTAAGTTAAGGATGAAAAACATCCCATATTTAATATAGTCTGTTTGTTGTGGTGGTCTGTGGTTTACAAAGTGATCTGATTTCAAAGCTTTAGTAGGTGAATTAAGACTAAGACTATCTAGGTCAAAACTAAGAGCATTTCTAGTTATTCATTTATGATTATAAAGAAGCTTGCACTTTGTAAAACTTTAAATGCCAGAGTAGGTCACAAATATTTTTTTTTCTCTTCAAGAAATGAAAATACATAGGGACAGAAAATATAGACAAACATTTGGCAAAAAGACACCTATTAAAATGTTAGAGGCTTACAACAGAATTTTCATCAAAATCTGTGCTTGCTACAGTCCTTAACCTTTGAATAAAGTTTAAGAACTTGTTTGACTATTCCATATTGATTGCATAGATTTAGATTTTCATTTTCTTAGGCTATCCCATTTTCTAATAAAAATCATCACTGTGACCCATCCTGCATCATTAACTGACAGCTAAATTTCATCTGCTGGTGCTATAACAAATAGCCTAGGGAAAGGCTTGATGAGAGTGCATAGCACATTAAGTAAGCTTCTGAACACAGGGAAATAAATAATTTTGTACTTACTCAGAGAACAAATTGTTTAAAAGAAATAAACTAGCTTAAAGAGTAGTGAAAACTGTATCTGCAGAAGTAATATACTACTGAAAACTGTTCAACAACTTTATTATTCAGCATTCCTTTGTTCCTACTTATCATTCTTTAAATTACTTGCCAACATACTTCAAAGATGCAAAATAAAAGAACTGGTAAGGTTAACTAAAATAAGAATACCATTATTTTCTAACAAATAAAAAGTGCATTTCAAGTAAAAATGCACTTTTTATCATATATCACTTTTTAAGGAATCTTTGCAAATAGCCACTGGACTTAGAACAGTGTGGATAGAAATTCTTCTTAAGATGCAAAATAAAACTTAGCTGTTTTGATTTATATTTTATAAATCAAATTTATAAATTTATAAAATAGGGAACACATTTTGAAACATGGAAAGTATTGTTACTATTATATATAAAAATAAAATAGTTCTACCACTAAACTACTAAAACTATAATGTGTGTGTGTGTGTGTGTGTGTGTGTGTGTGTGTGTGTGTGTGTGTGTGTGATGACTTGGTCAATATGCTAGGCACTTTGCACCCATTAAATATTTCTCTTCATTATTTTCATGCATTTCCAATAATATTTCATTTTACAGGTTATTTACATGAGGTCATCAGGGCGCAGTGAATAGAATTATAAATAAAGTCTTCGCAACATAACATACTCTTAAATCTAGGACTTAGCATTTAAAAGATGAGAGTATCATTTAACTTTTACAAATACAAGGAAATGTGAATAGAAACAAAGGTAATCATTTTGAAATGTACCATTTAAAGTGATATGTCCATGTGAATGTCCTTAAAAATAAATGCATATTTAATACATTGCACTAATGCTTGATAATTTTGAGAAAATTTTGGACAATTTTCTAAATATGTAAACAGTTAAAACATATATATGCAGTCTCTTTAGATGAATATTATTTATAACAAGAAATTGCCTTCTATAAGTGAGTGGGGGAGATGACTAAGTAAATTCAGAGTGCGTATGCAGGCCACAACAAAGGGAGAGCATGAATGGCATCCAAGGTTGCTGCTGTCCTCAGTGGGTACTCATTTGAATGTTTAGCAAGTAGTCATCAGTTTTCTTTCTTCTTGTATCCTTGTCTGGTTTCAGACTAACAATGACCTTATAAAATGTGTTTGGAGTATCAGTTTATTTTTGAAGGTTTTGTGGAACTTAGTTGCAAAATCATTGATTTTTTTCTATCTTGCATCTTCATTGTTTTCTAATTTAGCTTAATGTCTAGCCTCTCTTTCTTAATCTTATTTCTATTGACATTCATTTGTTATGCTGAGGTTTCTTGTAAAACTTTGATGATTTTTGTTTGATGTTTCTTTGGATTCCTTTATCATGACAATTTTAAACTCTGTATCTGGTAGAGAGTATTTTCCACATCTTTGTGTTTGGATAATGGGAAGTTGTTCTATTTTTGTGATTGACCTATATTCCTCAAATATAGAACTCAAAGTGCCATGTGTTGTAGTTTTCTGTATGTATTTTTGCTGATTAAAAAAATGTGCCCTTCATAGTGACTTGAGTGCTTTTCCAGCAGATGGCTGTGTGTGTGTGTGTGTGTGTGTGTGTGTGTGTGTGTGTGTGTTTCTCTCTCCCACCTATATCTGATTTTATATATAATTGTGGTTGTTTGTGGGCTTCTATACCTTGTATTGTGGTGACTAATCTACATCTTCTGAGTCAGAGGTGGGAGAAGGACCTGGAATTGTCTAGTCTCTGCTGAGAATTGGTGGCAAGTACTAGGTTTATGATACTGCCCACCACTCCCCTTTCTATGGTTTCAGACCTACCTTTCTCCAGTCTGTGTGCTTTCATATCAGAACCAGTCCTAGGAGGTATGGAAGAGGAAACACAGTCCAATTCACCTTCCTTTGCACTGGGAACCTGGTCCATTAACAACCCCCAGTTTCTGTGCACTTCTGTCTCCTCAGTTGAACGTGTACTTCCACATATTTTCCTTTGAGACTAGGTCTCACTATTTTTGTATGTGGAACCACAGGCTCACGTTGCCCATACTCAAGCAATCCCCAGCCTCAGGTTCCCAGATATCTGGGATTACAGGTGCGCACCACCAAACCTAGCTATTTTTTGGCACTAAGTCTCGCTACTTGCCCCCGGCAGGGCTTGACCACGTATTTTCCTTTCCCAGACCACCAGCTAAATGTGGGAGCATGGATGCAAGGTTTGCCTTCCACGTTCCCGCACCAGGCTGCAGTCTCCCCATACCTTTTGTTGTAAGTGAGGGATTTCTGCAGTATCTCTTCTGGTGGGATCCATGCTGAGCCTAATGTCCAAGGATATTCTTGGTTTTACCCCAAATCATAGGACTGTCTAGATCCATTGCCCTTCTGATAATTTGCAAATTATCTGTCTTCTCAAGAGCAAAGCAAGAAACCTCCTCAGACTCCATCTTGGTCCTAACCTGTTTTTTCCCCTTCTGAATGCCTAAAGATTTCTGCTCTCCCATGCTACCTCTGAAGCTTAAAAGGGCAGATCAACTGGAGGCATCATGGGCAAGTGTTACCATATCATTTTTATCATTCCATTATGAAAATGTTGTATTTTCTTATATATATATATATATATATATATATAAGAATATATATATATATGAATAAAGTTTATAATGATGGAAACATGTTTTAATAACCAAATCTTTCAAGCTAGCGATGCCTCAAATGCTGACTGATCTTGTCAGCTTTCTAGAATGTCTTAAAAAATGAACAGCACATTTTCAGATCATTATAGAAGAGATTTTAGGTTGATAGTATGATATGTTATCTTCAAATGGAGAAAATGCCCAAGAGTAAGCAATTTTCAAAATGTGTAGCTCAACAAAGACAGGAACATATGAAAGAATTGTTATACTGAACTATGATGAATAGTTTCTAGCTTTTCTGATTAATGGACTGTTCAGAAAGATGTGCATCTGGGAGAATTGAGTTTAAAATTAAATGTGAGGAATTCCTGAGTTCTAATTTCATATCTTCAAATGCTGTAACTCTATAATTATATGCAAGCTGTGATGGATTTTTTTTTAAAGCAGCATTTAAGATGAGCAGTGTCAATTTCACAGGAGAATAATAGTGAATTTACCATGCGTTTATTACTTCATAGAGGCAACTGAATAGGGAAAATGAAGTCAACTACTTGTTTAGCATTCTATAATCGTAGTATTATAAAATTTAAAATTTTGGTATATGATATGATTCCTAACATATTACCAACATTCTTAACATAAGCAGTATTTCTACCTAATGGCATGTTGTAAAATCCTTGCTAAAATATATCAAATTATTTTATAATTAATTACTCTTTAAAGCATTTTCATTGGTTTTGAATTTATCATTTTTGAAAGTAAAGGTACATGTAATCTTAAATCTAATCACTTTCTATAATGTTTTTGAATCAGTTAGCAAAGTTACAAAATTAGCAAATCAACAGACAAAAACATATACCAAGTCTTTTTTTTTCCCCTAAGGATTGATGTCTTGGTAATCTTAAAAAGTATTTGAAAAATAAAAGTAAAACAAACAATATATAGATATTAAAAATAACAGACAAGAGATGAAAATATTATACTACAAATATCTTTATGAGGTATAAAGCCCAAAATACTGGAGTGAAAGCATTGACAGCAATGAAAAGATTCTATCATGAATATACTATATCAAGATTTATTCTTTGTAAGAAAATGAGACAATTCACTTCTTGATTACATTTAATTTTGGAAGAAAAATAATTATTATTATTATATAGAATGAATAAAGAATGTGCAATATGGATGAAATATAAAATATAATGTAGAAACTGAGCTACAGGTAATTTATACAAAATATTCAAAAATACAAATAGATCTATAACCAATTAAGGAAAATATGTGAGACGCCATATCATACTCTGTAAAACAGAGAAATATATAAATAACAATATATATGGATGATTACATTTTTATAGTACTTTTATAAAGCAATATGCTTTTAAAAACCAGAGGTATTTTTAAAAATACATGTAAAGAGAAAAAATAATTCAACTCATAGTTTCATTAAAAAAATAAGTTGTTCTTGGGAAGGTGTTGGCAGTTGTGAAAGGTTTTAGTGTGTGAAAATCCCTACTTAAAATCAGATATAGCAATTAAGTAGCAAAACCTGAGTTCTTAACCAGTGTTCAAACTAAGCCATTGTATTTTGGGATATCATAACAAAAGATGATAAAAGTAGGTGTTTTGTCAATTCAAAACAGCTAGTATAAAAATATTTCTTTCAAACACTCAATAAAATGAATTAAAAAATAAATGTTTAAAAAAGGGAACAACATAAAGATATTGAGGTTAGATACCACAAAATAACCAGGCATGCTAGAAAAGACACCTTTTCATTCACAAAATAGATTTTAAATCATTGCAAATTAGGGAAATGGTAATAAAATGAATAAATCATGAAATTACATTAAATTACAGGAAATGTAACTAGTGGAAATTCAGAAATAAAATAACAAATTCAGCAAAATATTAAATAAGATATATATCTATATTTAGAAAAAAATCAAAAGCAAAGCACACTTTTACTCTATTACTGATTTAGAAATATATTCTTCAGGAAACATTTTCTTCATTAGTGATCTGTTCATGCACATCTGTTTTCTACTAATTGATTATTGACTTTGACCAAGGATCATCAAAATTTTATATACTCGTTTAAGATTTCTCTTTAAACATTATGAACATTTTTGATGGTGAAATTTTTTTTGCTGTTTCTCAGAGTTTTAAATGACTGTTTAAATAGCATATAGGCATGTTAATTTTTGTACAACCTAGTTGACAATTCAATAACACATAATTTTTGCCAGAGTTCTGACTTTTTCATCTTTTATATTGAAAGTCATCATGAACTAGACATAGCTAATTCTATAAAGTTTTGAACAGTTAATACAAATCACACACAATCTTTAGAGCCCAAATATAGGGATATTTTGACTCAAATTTGTATTTAAAACTTTGTATTTCAATCTCAATATTTTTTAATGTGAACAGTTTTATAGTAATTATGATCAATAGAGATATAAAGTCAAAGTACATGTATAATAGAGTTTTTGCATCTTTCTAATAATTTATTTGTCAAGCTACAGTATAAATGTAGAAGAGGAATTTTTTTCATACCTGCCACTTTAAGAGACAGAAGGGTATAAACTGACTTTGAACTTATAGCTGATTATTGCTAAAAAGGTCACACTGAAATATCAATAAGCACAATCACTGTATTTGATTTATACATGGAATAATTATTGAGGTATGACATGATTTCAGATAAATATGAGTAAAAAACATATTAATCACCAAAGAGCAATCCAGCTGCTTTTTCATGTATTAGAATCCCTTAGTCACAAATATCAAGTTAAGAAGTTTTATAGTATAAGACCTTCTGTTCATTTTTTTATGCATTTGTTAGGGAATTGTAGCCTGATTTTGTCTGTTTCTTTGATCTAATATAATATCCTCTACCAATTATATAGGAATACACAAATATACTTGAACTGAAAAAGGAAAAGAAGGACTTAATAGAATATGTTTTAATGTTTTAAATGTACATGACTGATAATGTTTGTCTGTGTTATAAGGGAAAGAGGTGACTACTGGGACAAATGAGTGCAGTTCTTGTGACACATACTTTATTTAAAAGCTACATTTGATATAGATTGATTGGTTAGACTTTTGAATGATTATTTGATTGATAATTGGTTACTCTTTACCTAAAATTATTCAGAGTTCATTTTATTTTGGTTTGATAATCTGTCTCAAATTTATAAAGTCTATTAGAAACATTAAAATATAATCTAAAATCACAAATATTCTGCATGCAGTTCACAATTGTTAGCATGTATCAACATAATGACTTCTAATTATATCAGAAGGCAAAAACACAAGATCAAGATCAGATATCTTAATACTGCAGGATAAATTTAGTTCTTACTGTACCATAATTCCCAGACTTAAAAATCTATTTAGTCTATAATAACTGTGAAACCTGTTAATAAAGAGAAGTTAACAAAACCCAAGTAGAATCAGAAACAGGGCAAGCACTTCAAAAAAGAATGACAGGATGATTTCCCCATTTTCCATCAATTTGCTTGAGCATAGGTTCTAGCAAGGAAGCACAGAGGATATAAAACTTTAATAGAAAAATCACAGTTTTTCTAGACTGATCAATTTGGTGATAGAGTTCAGAGAAAAACCACTGGAAAGTGAAGAGGGAATGACAGAAAAATAGAATGAAGGTAGAGAAACCTCATCCTGTGTGTATAAACTCCTCTGAAATCCTGGCTATCTTCTGAACAATTCTTACATGAAATAATCAGTATATAATCTTAATTATTAGTATGAAAGATGTCTTTACGAGAAATGCTGAAATAGAAATGATAATAATTATATAAATAACTATAAGTAGGCATATGCATGTTTGTATATGTGTGTGCATATAATATATATATATATATAAAATCTATAATCTATCTATATTTAAATAGAGCATTTCTTTGCCAAGAACAGTAAATCTTGGGAACTTTTAAGATGCAACCATAGAAAAATCTCAGAAAGGTGATAAGAAGAAGTAAACTTGTTAGGTCCCATGGGACTAAAGAACAATACAATGCAAGATGTCATATGTCACCTAATATAACAACTGAAAACAGTCCAGACCCCTATCTTGAACCTCAAAACAGAGAAATTTCTGGAAGCTCTTTCCTCCCCTAGACCAATGTGAACACCCTCCCTACTGCCCACTTCCCTAAAGACCTTGAATAATGCAAACCAAAGACAGGAAGATATGTTGACAAAAAGTAGCCAGGAAAAATACCAACCTTCCTCCCTGAATCCAAGGTTCTAATTCCCTCAACATTTTTCTTCATTGCAGATTCATCTAGGGTGGTGGGTAGAACACACAGGGATGGCCAATAGGCAAAATGAGAAACCTCAACACAACACAACTGTCCTCCATGGGAGGTCGAGGGTGGGGGGTGCACTTATCTCCAAGAATCATCAGGAGATACACATACATGCTTGTTGGCCAGCACTGACAAAGACAGCTCCTAGTGCAGGATTGACCTAGCCTAAAAAGCTTTTAAAACTTGTGACCTTGTTACAGATACATCTCCATGCTATTCACTCCATGGCAGAGTGAATTTAAAAATTAATTAACTTTAAAAAGCATAATTCAACTATAGACCATTTATAAGTTAGCTCAAATTCAACAACATAAATGATTAATAGGGTAAAAATAAAAATGGAAAGCTATGCCTTACAAATACTAATCGAGCAGGGAAAAGTCTCTGGTTGTATTAATGTTGAGTAACAAAATAACTAGAGACAAACAGTGACATTACATAATGACAAGATGATCAATCTACCAGGAAAACACAGTCTCCTGGTGCATAATCTCAATTCAATGGAGTTTTAAATTTTTTGAATTAAAAGCTAATAAAGACTAAATGAAAACTAGATACAGATGCAGTTGGGTTTTACTCACTGTCCACAATTTTAAAAATGAATAGAGAGAAAATTAACAGGGATATAGGAGATCTGAAGCACTGAATCGGTGATGGCAACTTATTGATAGACATAGAATATTCCACCCAACAACAACACTCTTAAAGAATTAACTGAACAGAATTATCTGTGAATTACACCAAATAATATTTACAATCCCATTTTTAATTACCTAAAAAGTGTTCAACATATCCCTTGATGTAGCTAATTTTGTGTGGTTGCTCTTGGTGTTCCGTTCTGTATACATCACATGCAGTGGTTTATAGAACCCTCTTTTTACCATTTGACTTACAAATAGAAAACTTATGGCTTTTAATGACCCTTTACTTCCCTCACTTTACCAATATAATTTTCTTAACTATCATTTCTACATCTTAAGTGTCTTTTTTACATATATCTGGGAAAGCATTATACATACACTGCAGTATTTTTGCAACAACCCTCAGGTATAATTTAGAAAGCACAAGGCGAGAAATGCCTATTTTTATTATCTCATGTTGGGTTCATTCCTGATATTCCACAATTACTGTTTTAACTTTCATCCAGTGACCTTTAGGCATTCTTTTATGGAAGTGTGCTAATAATGCACTATATTACTTTACTTTCACATGAGAATGTTTTGATTTCCCTTTCATCCCTGCACAGGCCATGATCTGGGTAAATGTAACTTCTCTTGTGGAACTTGAAAAATATTAGCATTTATTTATTATTTCTTGTATCCACAACTTCTGAGAAACAATAGACTTACTCAAATTGTTTTGCCATTTAGATAAACCTATTATTTTATTCCTCTGGGTGCTTTCAAGAGTCACTTTTTCCCTTTTGTTTCTTAAAGTAATTATTATAAAGCTTAATGTGAAATTATTTGGCTTTATACTGTTTAGCTATAACTCAACTTCTTAAATCTATAAGTTTATGTCTCTTGCAAAATGTGTGTTTTCAGTCAAGTTTTTTTTTCAAGTACTTTTAAAGTTCTTCCCTCTATGAACTTTCTCTTTCCATGGTTTCAATTAAATGAACATTACATCTTCTGTTAATGTTCTAAAAGCCCTGAGGTTTTGTTAATTTTATTATCTGTCTATTTTCTCTAGTTGTATAGATAGCATAATTTCTGTCACTTAATCTTCAAATTCACCAGGCATTGTTGTTGCTGCTGTGTTTTCACTATATTCACTCTATTCAGTTGAGTCCATCTCTGGAGCTTTTTATTTTCATTTCTAATGTTTTTACTTAGTTCTCCTTTATATATTCAATTTATTTGAAGAGTCTCTCTGTATTTTCAATTTTTTTTTCAATAGTGTTCATAATTGCTCATGGAAGAGTTTTTCTAATGGCTATTTCTAAAAGCTTTCATCTCAGTGTTGTCATCAATCAATTGCTATTTTTAAATTCAATTTAAACTATTCTTTGTTTTTGAAAGAAATACAAGGTAAGACCAAAGATTTGGGGGTGAAAGAATTCACCAGACAGAATGGAAAACAGAAAGGTGGATTTACTGAAATACACTGAGAGAAGCAACAGCTCTGTTTTACACTGTATCCATGGATTTCCTAAATTGGGGAGCCACTTTGAACCAATTATCTCCTGGAATGTCTGTTTTCAAGCCTGGTCTTTGTCACAGAAACTTGTGCTCATCCAGCTTCTGGCCTTCCTAGAGCTAGGGTGGAATTTCTAGTCTGGTGGTTGTCCCCAACCAAAGCAATTTTATCTACTTCCTTTTCTATCTCAGCATTCCCATCTGCCTGTTGGGCAAGGAGGGTCAACTTAATAGTTAACATTATTAAATGGCACCCCAACATTCTTGACTCTGGTATTGATAGGGGTGCCTACCCCCCTGGGTGTCATTGTCTCCTGTTTAAGATTGCAAATTTTAAGGAAGACATGTTAAAATGTGAGAATGGCCTTGATTAGAATTTCCTTTCAGAAAGATACAAGGGGGAGGAAGAAGTAAAACAATTTTTGACTTTGTAATATGATAACTCATAAGCTGTTCCTAGAAGGCGGGAAAACAGAAATAAGGATATATAAAGAAGGTTGGAACAAAGAAAGATATTCTGATTCTGCCATTTGTGGGATTAAGGTGTGTGCCATGTGAGGTTGGCCATGTGGCCAAGGTCTGGGGCCTGCAGCCTTTGGCTGACCCAGGCTAGGAGTATGTCTGTTTAAAGGAAGCTAAGGAGTTTGGAGATTGGAACTCCATGTTGGAGTTTATTTTGCTGAGTTTGATTTATGTCTGGGAGAGGCCATGCAAAAGTCAAGCCTGTAAAGAAAGTGAACTTTGCTGGTTTTGGTACTATAAGAGCTTCTTTCTTCTACCTGGAGGAGGACAAGGAGAAGCTAGTATGGAAGAATTGGAGCACGCCAAAGGAAGTTGTCTTCTAGCACATGGAGATGAACTCTGACTGACTGATGTTGGTGACATCTCAGACTGAGAGCCTGAGGGTTTTTAGACAGTCTGGGGAAAGAACTTTGGACAATGGTTGAGAAAGTTTTTGGACAATGTTAAAGTAATTTGGAATTTACTTACATGTTTCTTTTTGTAATAATTAGGAAATTGCTTGTTAGAAATAAATTAGTCTGCACTCTGGGAGTCTTGCTTTGACTTGGAATTTTGGTGAGAAGGTTGGGGATGATGGAAAGAACCCACAAAGTCTAAAAGAAGGTAAATAAAGGCAACCTAGTCTAAAATTTAAACTGTTTCTAAGTTTTTCTTTTTTAGTTCTGAAAGAGGGGGAGAGAGAGCTGAGAGAAGCTGGCAGCTGATTTTTGCATACCAATAGTAGGTGAACAGTGAAGATGCTACTTAACTATTTTGAGTCTGTTTCCTAGGAGAAGCAGGCAACAGTTTTTTAAGTTCTAGTCAAAAAGTTTTTCTTTTTCTTCACCTGGTTTCAGTATAATGATTGATTTTCAGTAAAGCCTGAAAATTGTTGTCATATAGATCTTACTTAAATTCTAGATCTTATTTAAATCTTCTGCTTTAACTGGCTCTTTCTGAGACTGTTCAGGGGGGAGTGAACTGACTTTTTACTGCCAAGTGGAGGTTGCATACTGAGCCTGTAGTAATCCTGGAAATAGAATGCAGAGAGGCATATTATTACCAACAGACTAAGATAAGGCTACAGTTATGGCCGGCCACTTCGATGCTTAAAGTTTGTTACACCTTTACAGCACTTCAAAAGGCATCTCATTTTCTAAGTTTTTACCAGACTTCTTTGCACAAGACAGTATTTATGTATTAGACAAGAGATGGGGTCTGGTGAATCTTAGAAAACTCCATGATACTATTAAGGTGATTTTATTATCAGGAATTAGGGACTACCCCCTCTTAAATCCCTTTTTATTATGGGTTCTTCTGCCTGAGTACAGCAGCTGCTCAGAGATCAAACCTTAGTGAACAGGATAGACATAGAGGTTTATATACAGACAGGAAAAACAAACTAAGAGTCCACACTCACAAGTGTTCCAAATGGAATAAAGCCCCACTTTGATAGGGTGTGCTACTCCCCCCCCCCATTGTCTCCTGTTTAGGATTGCTGATTTTAAGGACAGATGCTAAAATGTGAGAATGACCTTAGTTGGAATTTCCCTTCAGGGAGATGCAGGAGAGAGAAAGGTGACAAAGGTTTCCTGGAAGGCAGGAAATCAGGATATATAAAGGGTGTGGAAACAAAGAGAGGAGATCAGAGGCCATATGGAGATCGGATAGAGAGAGAGGTTCAATGGAAGAGAGATGGGAATCGGCCATCTTGTAAAGATTTGAGCTATGTGGACTGGGCCAAGGCCTGGGATCCTGTAGTCTTTGGCTGGCCCAGGTTGGCAGCATGTGTGCTAAATGCAGTAAAGAAGTTTGCAGATTTGAACTCCCTTTTGGAGTTTGTCTTGCTGAGTTTGACTGGTGTCTGAAAGAGGCCATGCAAAAGTTAGGCCTGAAAAGAAAGTGAACTTGGCTGGCTCCGGTACCATGAAGTTTCTGCTAACTGAAGACAACAAGGAGAACACAGCATGGAAGACAAGGAGGAGCATGCCAAAGGAGCACCCCAAAAAAAGTTGTCTTCAAACACGTGGAGAGGAACTCTGACTGGCTGACATTGGTGAGATGATCAGGACTGAGAGACTGAGAATTTTTGGGCAATCTGGGAAAGGACTTTGGACAATGCTGAGAAAGGTACTGAACAATGTTAATTGGAGTTTACATGTTTCTTGTGTAGTTACTAGGATAATTAAAAAATCACTTTGTTAGAAATGAATTAGTCTGCACTGATAGTCTTGCATTGGTTTGGTATTTTGGTTGAGAAAGATGGGGATGGTGGAAAGAACCCACAAGGGTTTAGCTGTGTTTCTAAGTTTTTCTTCTGCAGTTTTTGGAGCTGGGAGCTGAGAAGCAGCTGGCTGGCCTTTGCACATCAATGGTAAAGGTAAACAGTGTAAATGCTAATTAAGAGTGTGTAGCCTGCTTCATAGGGAGAAGCAGGCAGATAGACATATCCAGTTAAAGTTAAAGGTAATTGCAAAAGAACTGCTAGTAGCCTGCTCTGGAGAGAGAAGCAGGTCTGTATGTGTTAAAGTCAAAGTTGAAAAGCCTTCCTTTGGTTATCCACTTTCACAGCTCCTCAAAATGCTGTGTGGGGTTTACCTCAGTCTTAGGGTACTTCTGGTTGAAAACACCAGGCTATGTCCTTGACTCATGATCCTCTGTCACTCCAGTTGACCCCAGATGAATCCTACCAATACAGATGGGTCTCAGCCAGGCCTATCCGAGTTTCACTGTGGCTCCACACTTTATCAGGGTCACCTCTCCGCCTTCACACAGCTCTTGATCCTCAGGAACCCGAATGCTGGGGAGGTAAGGAAGCTCCAAAGGATTCAGCTCCTGGGTCCTTCCCTTCCTGAGACCAAAAACCTCTGTGCCTGATGCCAATTTCCAGGCTCTCACTCTCCGCTCTCCTCCAAAATCGTATATATTTTCTGCTCCATTCCTCTCTTTTTTATCCTTTTCCTTGCTCCTCCACCCCTCATCAACCAGAGGTCTCCAGTTCACAACCACACCCCAAGTGGTCTGTATTTTCCTTTCCTCGGGCTTGGGTTTCACCACCTCAGGACCCTTCACCAAATCTGCCCAGAGAATCACTTTACAGTAAAAAGGGGAAGTGGCCTTATCTGGGCTCAGGGTAGTTTTAATCTCTGTTTCTTTCAGATACAGGTGATAGCAATGCTCACATTCCTTTCTCAATGGATAGAACTGTCCATATGGGGTCCTGGCTTCATTTTCCTCTTTTTTTTTTTTTTTTTTGTCTGACAAAGCTGCAGAAGGAATTATGAGGATACAGGCAAGCAAGTGGAAAGAGGTAAAATTTATTTAGAAGAACAGATATGAGAAAAGGGGTTATAACAGAGAAAAAGAGAAAGGTAAAATACAGAGGGATTCTCTGGCCCTGTAAGTAGGCCAGGGAGCAGGGAGAAAGCTCAAAACAGTATTAAGCCTCAGGGATTTTATATCTTTCTTACCTCATTATTCAAAAAACTCTTCAGTCTCCCTGTGATTGGCTGATTCCACTGTGCCAAGTCTCAGTGACAGTTTTCTGCTATTGGAATTGTCTAGTTTCTGCCTGGAAATGTCCTATTAACTTCTCATTTTTCTTATACCAAAGGTGCTGGTTAGCTGTTATGAATTTGGCACCGGTAGTCTGTGAAAGGTCAGATTGGTGGTGCTGAGAGCCTCCACTTTAAGATTATGGACACCACCTAACCCAAGTCTTACCCTCTAGCTACAGCTGAGATTGTCTTCGGCCTCACCCACCCCACCCAGTGAGCAACCTTTTATGCAACCTTGCTCATCTTGCCTATCACACTAGCAACCCCTCCCCATGTCCCCCCATGTCCCTGTCCCTATAAAAGCAGACACCAACTGCATATGGGTACAACTTCACTAGCCCCCCTCCCCCACCCTAGGTTAGTGGGCTTTGCCCAGGAGCTCATAGCAATAAACTCTTCTTAATTCTACTTGGTCTGACTCCTGTTTCTCTCTTTCCTCACCATCATTCTTTCATATTTCCCCACCATTCTCTCATCTCTAACTCCTGTTACCTCCTTCCTCGTTGTCCTTTCATTCTGGAGCATGGCTGGTTAGTCCTTTGGAATTTGCTTTCTTCGTACCAATTCTCCTGGTCTCCAGTGTTTCTTCTATACTGCTACATCTCAATATTGGACATTAATCAAACTGAGACTGAAGAAGTTATTATAAAATAGAAATCAGCATTTTCTCCAGGGCAAGTTCACATACACCCACTCTGATAGTGACTATCCTATTCTCTAAGAAAGAACCTCTACCCAGTTCATATTTTAGAGAAAAGTAGCTTTTCAATACTAGCAAAGGTCTCTAGCCCTACCACCCTGAACACAACCAATCTTGTCAATACTAACAAACTTTAGGGCAGTGATATAGAATCCTTCCTGAACAGGTTGTGGGTACAGCGAGATAAGGAATTCAAGAACTTGGATGATCTCAGAGAAAAAGAGCAAAGAAAGATCCTCAGCCCTTCCGTTATACTAGATAAACAGCTTCATTAGAACCTGTAGCTCTCAGGGCCAACACACAGAGCCAAGCCCTCAGCTGACTCCTTAGCTGAATTGCATTGACTTTAATATTCATCCTTGGTACCTATTAAAGTCTCCATTATTTTTATTTTTCAGAGAACTCAAGAATCCAGAGTCTGTTAACATTTCTACCCAAAGCAATTATGTAAAACAAATGTTAAATGAATGTCTAGAAATGATGGTGTGTGGTGACACTTATAGAGGATACCAATAAAGGTAAGGTGTTTGAGTGCAGATTCTTCAGGAAATTGCCGCATAGGTCAAAAGTGAGATATCAGGAGATGGAACTTTTTGAGAAGACCAAAAATTCTTCTGCGAGTTGTTGGACTACTGGTTTTGATTGTTATAAGAGATACAAGTTTGTTATATGCAAAGATACTGTGAAACTGAAGATGGAGAGATGATGGAATTAAGACAAGTTAGAGCAAGGTGAAAATTTGTTATTGTGATTCAGCTATTTTTCTTGAGTAACCATGCTTTTAATTAAATTTTGCTTAGTTCTAGATTTCTGAAAGTGTTCATTTTGACAATAGTTGGCAACGTTCTCATTATTTCTATGGGGAAGCATATTTTCTGAGATTCATGCTTTACTATTCAAAGAATGTTCAAGGTTATTGTTTGAAACCACCGAATTTTGGAAATGTTTGCTTTCAGCAAGTGCATTTATAGATGGTAGGGAGAATAACGTAGAAATGGAGCATAATGCACTTCAAATTCTGCATGCATTAATATTGTTTATTAACCTCTGCAACTGACCTGTTTTTTTGCTCAATGAACATTGATTCAACATTTTGTTGTCTAGATTTTTTTCCTTTATATCTTTTTATTTAATACATCTTATTAGTAAAAATTCCTAGCCTAATAATTAGAAAGTCATTTATACATTTATCTTAATTATTATGAAATTAAAAGATGCTCCCTTGTTGACTAAACCTATTTTACTTTTTTCTACTTTTGACTTTAGATCTTCATCAATGTGAAACTATTTTTAAACAAGAGACTTAGTCTATAACATTTTGACATATAAGAATTATATGACAATAGAAATTATAAAGCTAAAGCTCATGTAAATTTTAAATAATAATATTTAAAACATAGCTCTATATTGTATGTAACATTATATTCACTGTAACTGCTTGTTTGAAATAGAATTTTAAAATGATTATAATGCAACTGAAAATCCATTATCTATAATTGTACAATCTGAAAAATAACCTAGTATTTTTTAAAATAACTGCAGATTGTAATCTGTTGATTTATTTCACATAATAATGACTTACTATTTTTTTAGGGTTAATTATTGTATTCTTATTGAGATGGAAAGGATGCAAATGCCTGAAGGTAAATCAGTTGATACTGGGATTTTTCACAACTCTTATTCTAATGAGAAACACGTGTATTCTTATCAATAAAGTCACAATCTGTTTATGAGTAGAATTAGATCAAATTTGCACTCTGTATCACCATCTTTTTAAACCACAATGATATTTATCATTGCAGTTTTTAATAAAGGTATAGACTAATTTTTATTTTATAATGTTTATATTCATTTGAAAGTTGCTTGTCTTAGAAATTATCAAGTTTATATCATGTAAACCTTATAAAAGGCACAGGTGAGCTAATGAAACATTCATATATGAAGAAATGACAAATTTATAAACTACTCTATGAAAATATAGTTAATAAGCTATGAACATGAGACTGCATGACCTAAACCCTTCTCTGATTTTAGATTTCAAAATGAATCTTTGAGCACTGTAAGAGTCTGCTTTTTTTGTATTTGTGTGTGCAGATGAACAGATTCTTTTTAAAAACACCAAAGTGGGTTTTTCCCCCCAAAAGAACTCAAGGTCCTTGAGTACCTCTCTTCTTGATGCAGTTTCAACTATAAATACAATAATACCATGTGATGTAGTATATTTACTTTTCATTCAGGTTTACAGAGTTGAGGGTTTTTTTCCACCATCTGCTCTGCATAAGCATAGAGGGTCTGTTTTGATTTGTTGATCTCCAAATGTATATGAAATGTAAAGAAAGGAAACTTTGACTGGTAAGAAACTGATTATGAAAGTTTAGAGGAATATATCATATACACTAGTGTATCAACCAGCATGGCTGGTATGTTTTATGGGAAATCTCTTTCAAGAAAATAAAATTTTAGTTTATAATCTTGCACAGGTACAGTAGCCAGACTTTTTATACCTTGTGCCTGTAGAGAATTCTATTAGTGTATTAAATCAGTTTCACTTTGATGAAAGCTAAGTATGTTAAAGTTTTCTTATCATGAATTCTTAAAAATATTTTCAGCTATTCACTAGTAAAAAATACAACTAAAGTATCAATGGTCACTCAGAAATTTCTGGAGGTTGGTGTGGACTTGGTTGAGATCTAAACACTCCAAGAAGAGCCAGTGTTATAGGGCATCTGTGCTTTCAGAAATTTACAAATATAAATCTCCATTTGCCTTTACAATATATTTCTATCAAATATAGTCTTTGTAAAAGGTCATTGTTAAATAAGTATATTAAAAGTGTTGCATAGATTAGAAGTTGAAGTTGGCTCCCAGAAATTTAAGTATAATATAATACCACTGAGAGTTTTACTCTTCTAAAAATTATAATAACCTGAATGTTTCCTCCCCATCTCAGATCAGTTAAAAGATACACTAGGGTCTTTTCAACCATTTTTAAGTAGGAAATCCTCTCTTAGGATTTCTGTCACAATTTCTCTTCTTCAAATCTGACAAGCCCGAATTGATGGCTGAATAACTCAATTAAAACTTTTTTTTAGTTTCTCTCCCATTGCTGGAATATTATATAAATGATTCCTATTAAATATATGAGCGTAGTGAAATGACTTTGCAGGAGATGAACCTTTGATAGCTAGGGATTAACTTTTCTGTGTTTGCACATGGAGGTCCCTTTTCATTCTTTATAAGTGGGTTCTAATGATACAGAAACTCCATTTATCATGGTACATTAATTAGATGTGCTATACTCCCTAAGATAAAATGCATAATAAAAATGTAAAGCCAGATGAAACAACCTTTCCTTTTAAGAATGTCGGAATCAGGTTATTCAAACACAGATTGCACTTTTTAAAAAATCTTTTCTTAACTTTAATCAGCTGTTTTTACCTTTCTACCCAAAGCAATACTTCTTTTCTGTTGATCAGGTTTTCCTACCTTCTTTAATTTTCAGATATCTCAGTCAAACACTTGTCAGTTCATTAAGCAATATATGAGTATGCTGGGTTTTTAAAGATTCCCTCTCCCTTTTCCTGTTTTTCTCTATCTTACATAAGTAAAGAGGAAATGAACTGATCCTACTTGAAACTCCTGCCCCTTGAAAGATATTTTTGACTTCACTGTCACAATTAATATCCCCCACCTTGTCCCTGAGAGTTCCTCTGGATTTCTGTCTTTGTTCTAATATGTTTTCATTCAGACAACACAAGCCACAAGAGTAGATGGAAGGATTTCTAAATTCATTCCTGTCCCCTTTATTTCATTTGCTTATTATGTGAAAAGACCTGAATTAGGTCTCAAGTTACCTAGGTATTAACTGTTGTTTGGCTACCATATTACTTACAACTATTGTTTTATCTAAACAATGAGTGTGTTACAAACTTAAAATTTCTAATAAAATTTGATACATTATATAAATTAAATTACTTCTCTTAGTAAATATTATTTATTCCTACTTAATATCTGACTTATCATCCAACATGTAATTACCTTGGAAAGCATGCTCATATTCTCACAGGAAAAAATATGAGTAAGCTGAAAATCACTAATTTTTTTCTAAATCTTTCTGGGAATTCAGGGACACAATGCAAATTGCTGTCCTCAGTTGAAGAGACAAAGGTGTGTACAGAGAGATTTGGTATAGGTCAGTACAGAGAGCAGAAAGCTAGGCTTAGAAGTTTGTCTATAAAGCTATTAACATATAAAGCCCTTAGCAGTAGTAACTGACAAATTGCTGGAGTTTGGGGTAGATTAGATTGAGAATGAAAAATACTGAGGGGCAGCAATATTAGGGTATATGCATAACTCTTGAATTTTGCTCCTATGAGCCGTAACAGACTTTCACTTTGAAAATTAAAAAAAAAAAAAATCTTACTTCATGCAAGGAAAGGGGATAATTATTTTCATTTGTGCCAGTTCTATCTGTTCTCCTTAACAAGGTCTTCCCTCAAAGGAAACTATTTAACTAGTTCCATATTGACTGGAGTTTTACTAAATGATCACATAGGTAGAGGGAAACACAAATCTATTCCCCTTAGGATGTGGAAATGGAAATACAGGCTTATTGAAAGACTAAGATTTGATAATAAGACTATAGATCACTACTACTCCCCCCTCTCTAACTCTCCACCACATCTTTACGTCTCCTATATAGTCACAGGAGGTGACAGATGAATGAATTGTAAGCACCCAATATAAGGAGGCTGTGACAAGACCAAAATCAACAGGAAGGCTAAAACTAGGAAACTATAGGATCTTTATTTTTTTTCCATATCATGTAATACATTTATTTTATTTTATTAATAATTAAGTTTATTGATTTGTCACATTTGTGCATTAATTGATCCCCTGATATATGGCCTCCATCCTCCCCTCTCTATAACCCCACATCAGTCACTCCATCTCCCATCTTTCTACGATTTGTTGGTTGGTGAAGTTGATGTTTAATTGTTCTCTTCTGCTGGTCTCTTCTGATATCTGGTAAATGTTCTTATCCTGGGTGAGGACCTGAGTTCCTGTGACCTGTTGGTCTTTGTTGCTTAATTTCTAAGAATAACTTTAGAGGCAGATAGCCCGTCCCTCCTCATCTGGGACCTCTTGCAGGTCAGGTGTAGGTGTGTAGTGCTGCTGTCCAGGTTCCCTCCTGTGGCATTTATGCTGTGAAATTAAGTCTACTTTTCTTCAGACCTGTGTGGTTTCTGGTATTCATGCCTCATCATTCATGCTGGCTGCCTCTTCTGTTCTGGTGTCTGTCCTGTGGTGCTGCTTTTAAGTCTTTCAGCTCTGGCATCTGGTGTTGGGATGCCATCTCTTGACCATTGGCATTAGTGGGGTTCCACGGTGGGGACAGACTCCCATAAGAAATTTGTCCAGCTCTTCTTCACTCTTCTGGTTTAGTTTTGTTGCAGGGCTACAGTCCCTTCTCTGGGGTTTTCTTTCCTAGATGGGAGAGGAAGTTGCTTCACTTACCTTGGTGTGATCTCTGGATCAGGGGCTTGTTTCCTTAACCCCAAGAACACTGTGGGCAAAGCTCTTTGCTATGTCACTTAGTGATTAATCTTATAGTCATGTCTTGTGGGTCTGATCTTGCTCAGTTTATGTCTCACCTAGGTGACGGTCATGACCAGGGTCTTTATTCTTCTTTTCTCCTGTGTCAGTATATTGTTGGTTTTCTCTTTTCCAGTGATATCTGTTAGAAGCAGTAGTTACAAGAGGGGGGACCTCCCCCCCCCACCCGTAGCCCACGCCCTAGCAGAATGTGGTGCCACCTCCACCCCTAGACACGAAGAAGCTCTCCCAGGGACCCAGGTGGGGTGATTACCCCAGGCCCCTGGCAGCTGCCACCAGGGGAGTTGGTGGGAGTCTCCTATAGGATCTTTTAGAAGCTGACAGCACAAAAGCCACAAACAGTAAATTCAAACTACTAGACAGGTAAGTGTTTATATTAATTCATTTTATCTAATATAACACCTGACCTTCAACAATATTTATAAGATAATCTAAAGACAAAAAAAAAGTCTGAAAAACCAATCAAAACATAAAATTAGAGGTTTGGAAGATTACTTGAATTATCACACCATAGTTTGAAATTTTGATTAATATGCTGAGGGTTTAATACAAAAAGTGGATAACATCTAAGAACAGAAGGAGAGATATAGCACTAAAAGATAACCAAAAAAAATTTTTAGAAATGAAAAAAAATGTAATAGAAATTTAGAATGGCTTTGATTTCTTCACAGCAGACTCTCCAAGAAAAAAATAAAGAACTTGAAGATATGTAATAGGAATTTCAAAATCTGAAATACAAATAGATATAGGCATATTAAAAGGTAGTATAGAATCTAACTAAGAACTTGGGACAGCTACAGAATGTGTAAAATACATGTAATGGTAATAAAAAATTTCCTAAATTAATAACAAATAACAAACATAGATTCAGTAAACTTAGAGCATCAAGCATGACAAATAGCAAAAAATCTACATCTAAGATTAGCGTTTAAAAATGTATTACTTTGAATTGAATAAAAACAGTTTTGCTCTCTTTAAGTTATTCTTCAGAACAAATATATAAAGAAGACATGACATATAATTTTAGCTCCATTTGACAGACAAGGAAAATGATGGCCAGAAGGTACTTGACAGAAAGTAAATCCTACACTAACTCTGATTATAATCTAGAGTTAGAAAAAAAGCTGTTTTAACTTTTAACTCCAGCCTCCAGTTTAAATGTGGCGATATG
Organism: Uropsilus gracilis; assembly: GCA_004024945.1. NCBI lineage: Eukaryota > Metazoa > Chordata > Mammalia > Eulipotyphla > Talpidae > Uropsilus > Uropsilus gracilis. The sequence goes on from PVHY01000172.1 coordinate 87,226, forward strand.
TTTCCAATTCCTTGTTAGAACAATGGAGACCTGCCTCATGTACTAAGAAACAAGTGGCAGACAATCTTATCTATAAAATTATATTTGAAAAATGCTTAATTAATGGAACTATAATTGAAGCTTTATCTTTCATATATGACTTCAATATATACCTTAAGCAATGCAACATTCAAGGAAAGGGGCTTGAAATAATTTTAACTGGGTCAGTCTCTTTTACACTTAATGATTTCTGATTTTCTATTATATTTATTTTGTATATTCAGTTTCTGAATTTAAATGTCAGATATTTAGAGAGCTCTGAAAAAACAAGATCAGAACTCAAGATCAAGAATATCAAAATGACCAAAGCTATATATTCTGTTAAATTTTAAAATGACATATGAACTGCTTGTATAATGCTACATGGAGTATTTAGAAGGGTTTATGTAGTTTCATGGGACATTATATTAATTATAATTCATTTTATTCATTCTGATCTTCCAGGGATATGTTTTCAAACCAAATAATTTATCTCATTTCATTTCTTAATTCCCTCACTTCCTCCTGTCCCCTCTCTACTTTTTATGCTGTTCTTTTTACAGTGTGAAGAGGAAAGCTAACATTATAAGGAAGGTCTACAACAGTGTCAACTAAATAAAGGTACATCAAAATGAGAGAATATACTTATGATGATAATAATCAATAATAGCAACAGTAAAATATTAACATTGTGCTTTATATATGCCAAGGCACTATTCTAAGCATGTTTACATGAATTAGTTATTTAATCCTCATCTTATATCAACCTCATGAAGTAGATTTTTTAATTGGCCTTCCAACATGTGCAAAACCACAATTAAACAGAATGCTGGGATTAAATCCATAAAATTCCTAGATTCTTTGCTTAGTCACTCACTGCAAGGTACTCTCAAATGAAGCATTCTTTTTAATAATTTAATAATTATTTAACTATTTAATAACTTAATTTTTCCTAGGGGGAAAATATACCACATATTTTAGATAACTGACATACTTTTAGATGGCTGCCCTATAACTGTCACCTTGCAATGAAATTAAGAATACTTACTGTGAATTTTAGCAGTTAAAATTCAAAATCATATTCAAAAGTCTTTTTTGATAACTAAAGTTTTTTTTTTCAGTTGTTTGCTTGGGTGTGGGTGAAAGAATGAGCTTGAATTACAAAAGAAATCTTGTACCTCCCCCTTACATATTTGTGAAAAAATAATATAAAATGCATAGAATAAATTATAGATTACTGAAAAAATCCTAATTGCTAAATATTGAAAGATCTAAGAACCAATTTAGCAATTGTGAAATCAAATAATAAAATAGAAGTAGTTTTTTGAGTTTGTTATTTTTATCACATAAAATTTAAATATAAATTTAAAAAAATGTGCTAATTGTTCTAAATAAAGTCAAAGTCCAAAAAGAAATACCTGGAGTAGCTTACTCTAAGCAAATAAAAAATTATAATAAATAACTTCATGTCACAGCTCTAGTGCTGTAATGATTTTAAATTTGAACATATTTCTCAGATAGGTTGCTCATTTAACATTTTTTGGATTTGTCACTAAGGTCACTTTTGGTATGAAATAGCCTATTTATTTTGATTAAAATGTAAACCTCCATTGAAACACTGAAACAGAGGCTAACAATAACACTTGACTAAACAAATGACCCATCTAGCTCCTGTATAGACCTGAATCAAATGTGTGAATGACTATCTTAACAAGAATAACTCACAAATACATTTGAAATTTCAGAAAAAAATTTGAACATTGAATAATTAAAATCTATCATTTAATTCAATTGAGAAATATTGAGGATAGATGTTAAATTTACTTCAGAATGAGGAAGTAATCATAAATCCTGTGATGAATGTTCTAGAATATTTAAGTAAAAGAAATTAGTGAACCTTGTGATTTATCTCCCCCACAGGGTGCTCAAACTTTTCTCAATATGCCCAGAACAGGTTTCTGGCAATAAGTATTAATCTTGCTAGAATAAGTGAATTTGTCAGACTTTTCCCTCCTTTGATCTGCATAGCCAGCACCTGGGGTATTGTCCTCATCATTATATATAGTGCAGTGTGTGTGCACATGTGTAAGTGTGCACACCTGGGCCTAGGAGCTGTGGAGAAAGGAAGAGAGAGTCAGAACCAGAGTAGGAGTAGGAGCTGGAGAGGGATCAGAGAAAGAGCATGACCCTCTGCATCCATAGACTGCATTGTGTGTCTGTGTAATTGTTGAATCATATAAAACGTAACCAGTTTGGTGAACCTCATGCTTCTCTTACAATTATCAACATGGACTGGGTTGGTTATCCAACACCTTGCTACAGGAAACTAAGATCAGTGGAGAAAACCTGTGACCTCAGGAATCTATTACTGTTACTTCAAGAACACAGTGAAGACCATAGAGATTAATAGAAGTTTTGTTTTCACCTCAGGAGTTTGCCATTTTTCAAATAAAAGAAACAATCACTACTCCTCTTTTTGAGACCCTAAGTACATGTTGCTTGAAGCTGTCATTCAGATGTAGCCGTATCAGGAGTGAATCTTCCAATCTGAAAACCTTATCACTTTATTTTGGAAGTAAAAAGAAAAAGTCACTCCTTATCAGTAATGTGAAATCTCACCACTTTTTTTTTAATTGGTTTGACTTCATATAATTCTCCAAATATATTGTTATATGCAGTCTTTCCTCCTACTCATCTGTCTAATGCTAATTTGTGTATTCAACACCTCTATGGAATTCCCTCTGAATTTCAACAATCAAATCATAAATAAAACTAGAAGCTTAAACAAATTTCATTTTTTTTTTTTAATTTAAGGAAAGTGTGGGGAGGGGGAAAGATTGTAAAATGTTATGTCTCTATTGCCATGTGTGTCATGGTCCTGAAATGTAAGAAAAAAATTTAAAAACTGTACTCCTGTTAGAGACTGAATATTTAGAATTTATATGACAACTTGATTCCAGAAACAAATACGTTTTCGGTGTCCCAAGGCATGTTGTCCCAAGCTATCTTTTGTTGCCCACCATATATGGATTCTATTTTCATTAATCATCAATTATTTTGTCCCTTTAGTATTTGTTTACATGCTCTATTTTTGAAAAAGACATGTATCTTGGAGTAGGGAAAAAATAGGAAATCCCCAACTCCAGATTTTATTGTAAGCACAAAGAAAATGAAAGGGATATGTAAGCAATTTAATTTGAATTTTCTCTGTACTAGCTGTACTATGTATAAACTGCACTAATTAAGGTTCCAATATTTCTAAAATTCTCCTTTCTGGGACTCTTACTAAATGAAGAGAACATGGAAAGACATTGCAATTATTGAAGGAATTTTTTTTTCAATCTCTGCAATTATGCAATTATGCCCAGATGGTTCTTTGGTTCTTCTCTGGCTGTGCAGTGTTCCAAGATCTTTTATTGTTTTTAGAGTATCTATCTCCCACTAAATTACCTTTGCAGAGTGCAGCACTTTGTTGCATGTAACACCATCTATCATAATATTTTTTAACACTAGAAGTTAATTGGAAATATCACAATTGCTGCATAATGTATTGTCTTGGACATATAGAAATTTGATGTTCTTAGAGAAAGCATGCTATAATATTCAGTGACTTTCTGCTTATACATTCAGTAATCAACTCAATTTAACAACTCAGCTTCATGTGTCATCTCATTTTATTTTCACATCCCCAAAGAAAATAATGTTCACTCTACTCTGTGCTTCTCTTGGAACACATTGGTTCTTCATTTTACAAATATATACAGTTATGTGTGTGTGTGTTAAAAGTTCCTTGAAACTAATATTAGTAATACTTGACACATTATATTCAAGGTTTTTGTAAGAGAGACTCTCAAAGTCAATAATATATATGCATTGTTTTCTTTAGTTTGTTCCTCTAGGACTGTGTGATGGTTAGCATCTAGGTTGACTCTCATCCCTTGATTCGCTGTTGCTTTCTGGTTTCCTTGGTGTTTTGGTCTTTCTATTAATTATGGGTAGTGCCTATTAGTGCCTTCTCATCAATATAGTATGACAAAAGTTATAGAAGTCATATACTCATCAGGCTACACTACATGTCATGTCACTTCCTCCTGTACTTATATTTTGTTAGACTGTCACAACTGAGTGGAAGTAGATATCTTCTCCTTCCAGGTATCTAGAAGTAGATACATACCACCTTAAATATCAGCTTCATAAGTAAACTTCCTAGTCTAGGAGAGTTTATGAATAAAAATCAAGTGGCAATATTCTGTGATGTCATCTAGGAGCTGAGATTGAATAATGACTAGAGCAGACCTATAACATAAGGAAATAATTTCTGCCAGCTGACAGTTTAGATCTTTTCTCAATTGTGTTTATAATGGAACTGTGGTTCAGATAGCATCATGATTACAGCCTTGTAGTGCTCCTGATTTAAAGGAATGCTAAGCCAGGGTTGGACTTCTCCCAAGGAATTGTGAGGAAAAAAATAAATATGTGTCCCTTTTAGCTGCCAAGTTTATATTAACTTGTTATACAGCAATAGAAAAGTGGTACAAGCTGATTTAAACCACTGTCCAGCTAGTATACAATACACAAATAAAAAGTATTTCATTTAAATGGAATGCATACAGTCAGCTTCATATAACACCCAACCAACACAATTATAGGAATTTATTTCCCTGTATATTCATTTTCCTGGGGAAAATTTTATATTTTGCCCTCCTTATTAGTGTCACCCTTCTAATATGCAATGCATTTCCACTGAGTTAAAATGCAACAAATTACAATGGAAAAAGAAGACATGAAAAACAGTAAACTTTTGTATGCTTCTAGCTTTTATTTTATTAACTCTTTGATATTAAAATATTCATGGAGATCATCCTCCATTTCATTGTCAAAAAGAACATTTGTAGTTAATGTTGTAACTGGCAAATATTTCATGTCTTCTGATTACTAGTTATTTTATATGCCTAATATGTTATCCTACTAATTTTGCCAGGGGTATATTATGAAATTTCTAATATATTTAGCAATGTAAGTAAATGTAAAATATAGTTTTATGTAGTATTATATGTAAAATATAAAAATACATTTATAATTGCATTTATCAATGTACTATTTAAATTTTTGAACTCAGAACAATTATAGCTTGATCAAATTATAATGACTCTTCCCAAAATGGTAAACTATTGGCTAATGGATAAAATATTCATGAGATTTTTTTCTTTTTAATTTATAGAAGTTAAGTGACAAATTTTAGTTTAAAAATTGGCAAACGGTATAGTTTTTTATTCTGGTATCAAACTGTATTCTTCTTTTTGTATTGTGCAATGGCTTCCAAGGAAATCCTGTTTGTTTTTTTCTCAGAAATTTCCTCTAAAGATATTATCCTTAAACTATACTAAATTAACATGACTGCTGTTTTATGGAAGCCATGATTATTCATAGTATCCTCATTTGTCTAGTTGTGGTTCTGTTGGAAAAGAAATACTGTTCACTTTCAAAAGAACTTCTGCCATGATTACAGCATCCTGCTGTGAGGTTTAAAATGTGTGCAATTCTATAATATTTGTGAAAATAATCACACTGTTTGCATGCAGTGATGATGTTAATGAAACTAGGTCATCATCTTTAAACAAATGTTTAACCCTATTAGCAGGATAAATATTCACTGTTGAAATAATTTGCTAATTGCTTTCCCTGATTCAGATACTAGGTGACATTTGTCTTTTTTATTCATTGTATGCATTGTTTTATTCAAACTTTAATAGTATTTACTTATATTTAAATAGCATCTCATCTCACTATGATTTGTGTTAATGATAACATTTAAGAATGTGTATTCTGGACATCCAGGGTTAAATAAAAAATTTATGTTTTTCTATTTGTGACTACAAACAGAATTATTTTTACATATTATATTTTAATTATTTACCTTTACTTGATATGTTATGAATATTTCGCCAAGTACTTCTGTAAGATTATTTTTAGAACTGTCTTGCATTTATCTTATGTAAGAATGAAAGTGCTTGATACATTCAAAACATAATTTTGGATATTACAAATTTGCGATAACCTTTTAACTTCAGAATCTATATTTTGGAGATGTAATTTACCTTCCTTAAACCTGTTTTTATTTTCTGTAATATAGAAACAGTTATAATTACCTGTACATTATTATCTTGATTAATGAAACTTTATATGGAGATTGGGGAAAAACAGCTACAGCACTGCCTATAAAGCTTATTAAATAGAGGTTTGTTGTTCTCATAAGAGAAACTACAATTTTAACTATTCCTTATTATTATACATAATACTATCTAAACTTCCTCACAACTTAGACAGGGAGGGTGGGAGGGGTGAATCCCTGGGATTACAAAGATGTGAAATTTATATATAAATACATTTTTAAAAAAAGAAAGTTCTCCATAATGCTATTTTTGAACAGCTAATTCATCTTTTTGGTATTTTTAAAACTGTGTTATGATTTTATTGAACTTTATGTATATGTGTTCATTAAAAATTATACACATTTAAGAAATGAGACAATAAATTTTGAGTATCTTATCAAAAAATAAACAATTCTATCAAGCATTCTTACATATCTGATGGCTACTCTAACATATCCAAAGGGGCTTAGGAAAAAAGTATGTTATCAATTACGTATTTTGTTTATCCTCATCATTTGTATTAATTTAAAAATCAATAGGAGGCATTTAAAATGAAAATGAGGACTGTATTCAATAATCTTAAATAAAGAAAAATTTTAGTGTCAATACTTGTTGATCTTCTTATATTTAGAGTTATAACCCCAAAGCAGACTAGCCACTTCATGAGAATATTTAGAAGAAAGCGAATGGACTGAGATGGAACTAATGACTTTTTATGCACCATGATTATACTGCTTGTTAGTTAAAAAGGGGAAGTAATTAAGTTGTATCTGAAATAGTAAAATGTGTCCTTAAAGTTACTCCCTGATTATGGACTTAGTCTTTTATTCAATTTCTGTTTTACTCATTAAGGGACAGGCAGTTTTTCTCCAATATATTTGGAAATAGAGTGATTAATTTCTCTCTCTTTCTCTTTCTTTATATGATATTATTATAACCTTGAACAATCATATATTGTGATGACAACATATGAAAACATGCACTAAATTCAAGGTCATGGCATCCTGTTATATGAGAGCACTGTATTTTGCATAACTGCTGATTTTATGATGAATATTGTTTTCTAGACCATGAGCATCTTTATATTAGTCACTGTTATATAATATGCATCATTTAAAAATGTCTATATTTTTTGAAAGATCATTTAAATATTTTTGATCACAGGAAAGGAACATTTAAAATGTTGTAGACAATAATAGAGCAACTAGTCCTGCTATTAAAGATCACGAAGCACTAAACATCATCATACTGTGAATCTGGCAACAATAGTAATACTTTCTTTAGTGGAAAAATGTTCCATAACATGCCTTTATTTTACCTAAGCAAGTAAAAAACAGAAGTGCTTACATTTTATTAAGATCTTAGGGATGTCTGAAAAATAATATATGTTACTCATAATGCTTTCAAACATTACTTATAACTTTGATGTGAAGACAGGTTCCATAAATATTTTGTTAAATGTATATTCAATGACTATTACATTCTAGCTTGTCCTCCCACACCATGATCACAGTCAATAATATATTCCTCTATTACATATTTTTATATTATTCCTTAATTATGGAATAATTTTAGATCCTAATACTAATGGAAAAAGTTTACTTATTTACTATTATTCACATTGTACACTTGTTACTTTAAGTTTACTAGTTTCCATGTGCTTGTCTAAAAATTAAGACGAATACATCTTTAAGTGTGTAATGGGTAAAATCATTTCTTTCTAAAGACAGTGGAAAAAATTCTAGAAACATTCTGTAAATAATAGGAAGTCAAGTCTTGAAATTAAAAAAACTGATATATGTTTATATTTTTTATAGTTTATATAGTTGTTAGAAGATAGTAAGAAATATTAGCCCAAAATATTGTGTAAAATGCTATAGCTGAGTATGTGGGAATGAGATAAAAACAGAGCAGATTACAGTTTAAAAAGTTTGAAAAATGTGCAGATTTTGTGTCATTGAGTTTGAAATTCAGGGATTAAGATGAGTCATTATTTTAATCTAAAATGCTTAAAACAAAAACCAAGAAGTGGCAAAACATTCAAAGGAGAAATTGATTATTTACTCATGATCTAGGGCAAATTAATTTTCTTTATATGTCACCTCTATATAATGGATCTAAAACATTTACCCTGTATACAAATACATCACTTATTAAATAAAGTCTTCATTTTTATAATCCTTACATGGTAAATAATTATTTTCCACCATTCATTCCCTCTTTTATCAAAAACTAGCAATTTAGTTTCTCTTCTCTCTGTTTCTTGAATGACTTACCTCACAAAATCCTGTTAGTATTTCTCACTTACCACATATTTGAAGTGGGAAACTGTTTTTGGCAAATATGCTGCATGTTATAACTAGATGTGAAGTGCCCATTCTACCATTCATTTGTTATGAGAATTATTCAGCTCCCACAATCTTAATATGTTGTCCTTCTCTCCCTCCATTGCTCACACTGTATAAATCTAATTATTTCTAAGTTCAATATCAGTATTGCAAGTTAATTTTGACTTGATTATCATACTTATCTGTGCATGCTGTAAATGCATTTATGAAATATACTTAGTGAATTGTTTAATACAGTAATCATTAGTGATTAATATTAATGTTAGCTTAGTCTGTATCAGGAAATGTGAAAAATAATTATAGTTGAGGAAAATCACACATTCATACCGAATGATCTAATTCTTTAAAATTTCAAATAGAAAATGGCAGTCCTGTTTACTTACTCTCATGTTCTAAAACATATGTATTGGTTGGTGCTCCTTCTTTTCCTCTCTAAAACTTTCTCAAACATGCAACACTTTTGTTAGTGCACTAACAATGGATCCCCTAGAGTCTTCAAACTTGCATGTTTTAAGGGTCTGGTATTCCGTGCACTCAACGGTAAAGCATACTTAATGTGAAAGACTTTAATAGAATTAACATGCATAGAGGGAGAAGAGAGAAAGCATTAAAACATCCAACATCCCCTCATGGGTAAACGACCAGTTAAATATGAATGCCGGGAAGCAAAGCCCCTGAGGCCTGAAAGTTTGCCACTGTCTAAGATTCCCTCTGATATGGAATCATTGGGAAAGGGCAAAGGCGGCCAGGTAAGTCTGGGATTAAAGGAACAAATCAAAGTACATCATATCAGTATAACAGATACAGCCATTGTCAACATCCTCAGGTGTCTCTCAGCTATATGTCTCTCTCAAGTGTCTCTATATGTCTCTCCTCCATTTATCTCCTCCATGACCCCAAACTCCCTGGTGCAAGTTCAAAACTGGAAAGGAAGCAAGCCCTCTCCACATCTCTTAGTGCCACTTTCCCTATTAAAGTGGTTTACCTAACCATTAGTCCCAATGCCTAGTTGCAAGTAGCTTGCTCAAGGTCACAGAACATAAATGCAAACAGGGACTATAGTACCTCTGCCTTATTTGGAGAGGTCACCATTATACTTCTTATTCTAAATAAATAATATTGCTTTATATTTCTCTAAAATGTTGATACCATAGTAGGTATCTACATAGACACTGATAGAAGATATATATTTAGCTTCAGAGTAATAATTTAATCTTCCTTGGCCAAGAGTATTAAACACCCGCTTCTTATCCACACCCAAGCTTTCCTTCTTGTGTCCCTTAACTCATGACAAAGGATGCTCCCAATCATGAACTTTACAGTTATCTAATTTTGTCCTCTCAAAGACATTTGAGCTCATATAGTTGTCTCTTGTGAATTGTATTTTTATATCTTTTATGAGATGAATATCATCAGCAAAGTTCTAACATTGCACACACTTCAAACAGAAGTACAGTAAAATTTAAATCACTCTTTGGATGTTTCCACATCTCTGGAGGGAGAGTCAAGATTTTAAACCTTTCTAAAACAGAGGAATTGAATCAAGATAAGTACTTGCAAATAGTGACCCGCCTTCAACATATTGAGGAAACATAAAAATACCTTTCAATAATGTATTTCTTGATACTTTCAAAAACTGTCATAACATTATATTATCTTTAAAATAATTTGAAAAATGCCAATGCCTAAGTATATTTCAAGTTAATCAACCTCTGTTCATGTTTTATTCTCCCAGGATTATTACTATGCTCCTTTAATTCCTGACCAAGTTTCCTTAAGCTCATTCACTAATTAAAGACAACAGGATTCTTTGTGATGATTTCAATTTAATTACTATAGATTGATGGTGATAATTAATGTATTCAACAGTCTAATATATTGAACTGACAAAACAATTATAAATATAAAAAGATGCACTTTAATACAGTAAGAATAAAGTTCTTATATTAACAGATATTTCATTTTAAAATAGAAATAATTACAACTTGTTTCTCTGAAGATTTTTTAATGCTTGGTGAAAATAATATTTTTTGCCTCTTTCTCAAGTTTTTCATTAATTATACTCTGGTTTCAAGTTAAGATGTTGACAACTCAAATAAAAAATATAAATGGATAAGCAGGTAAAGGGGGACTACTTTTGACTGTTAAACATATGTACTCTTCTATTTGGTTAATGATGAGGGAAAGTGTAACCAGTTTTATTATATGTAAATTCAAATATACCCATATTTATATATTGGTTAATAATTTACTTTTAAGTCAATATTTTTAGAGTCAAATGAAGCTCACAACTAGGTGGTATACAATCCAATGCAATGCTAGCTCGTGGAATCTGTGAATATCATACCATATTAAGCAATTATATGTATATATTGACCTGAAGGTTTTTAATAGTGAAAAGTAGACAGTAACAAATATACAATTGTTATTAAATGTGTACACGCTCTTCCAGCTAATATTTATAGGGAACCTGCTATGTGCTTAACAAGTACAGATAGCAATGAATCAAACAGACAAAATCCCTTATAGAATTTTAATTTAGTACAATAATTAGATTAACTAATGTGTACATGTTCAGTGAGCAAAACTACAATGCACAAATATTAGCCACTTAAGAATTTGTTTGGTTAGAGAGGGGTTGGTTATGTCATTAAATATGTTGTTTAGAGATAGTTCCTCTAGTCTAGATAAATACCTGGATTGTCATATATTACCTGGAGTAAAGCATTTCAAATAGTGTAAAGCAACTGCAAATCCTTCAAAAAGGAAACTGGTTGGCTTGTACATTGACCATAAAAAAGAACAGTGTGACTCAGTAGAGTTATATGTGATAAAACAGCGAGGAAAGTAATCATGGAGGTTTGGCAAGAGGGGTTAAACTTGCTGCATGAGGTTCAATCAATACCTTTATCTGTACTTCTATCTCTATAATCTCTCTATCCACCTCAACCTCTACCTTTATATGCCATCTATATCTCTATTGAGCTATCTCTCTATCTCTATCTCTCTCTTTCTCTCTCTCTATCATCTATCTAATGAGGTATTGAAATCTGTAGGATGGGATGCTAAGTTGGTTAGTGTTATTTGTAAATATGGCAAATCCTGATGCAGGGATCTTAGATAAATGTTAATATACATTAAATATTATGGCAATCATAAGATACTATAATTTTCAGAAAGCTATCAGCATTCCCCCACCCCTACCCATTACAGACATTCATTCATCCAGGTTTATATCTTCCTATTCTTCACTATATAACATACATTTCAGTCTAAATGAGTCATACTCTCTACCAATTTAAATGCTTAAATCCTGAAAGCTGTTTTTCACCACTGCCTACTTCCACAGATCCCTGCTACAACTTTATATCTGCATTGAAGCACATAATATATCATGTTCTTTTTATCTTTGCTTTGTTCCTTTATCCAAGTGATAGTTTCTTCAAGATTAGTATTATTTCTGGAAGATAATGTTGTTTCCAGTATCAGAAGATTCTGATTAGTGGCATTACTATAACAGTGTGATATCCATAGAAAGGGGAGATTCTAGTTTCCCTTCCTCATTCAAGGAAAGATGGATCTGAGCAGGAAAGAGAAAAGGAGGACAAAGAGGAAAGAGACGGGAAGAAAAAAAACTGGAGGAGCTACTTAGAGCAGAAAGACACATGAAAAAGAAGTCACACTTGCTTTGTACTAAGGACTTGGGGGACATGGAAAGAGCCACTTGAAGGACATGAGCATGAGAGATTCCATGGGGAGGCTAACAAAAGCAGCTTTCATCTTGACTTAGATGGATTTTACTTCTCTTCTAGACTTACCTGCCTTTTCTCTATGAATCCCCACCAGAAGGTGCCTTAAACCTTTGGCAAATTTTCAGGCCTTAACAGTCCTGCTTTGGGCCAACATTTCTTGGGTGGACATATCTCAAAGGGGAAATGGATACCTTTGGATCCTTAATTTGGAAATCATATGATTATATTTTCTCCTCTTTTTGCAAACTAATTGTATAAAAGTTTTTGTCTAGTTCATATATTAGTGGTTAGAGTATGTTTTATCTTGATGCAGTAAATGGCAGAACCCATTTAGCACAACCAGCTTTGGGAGTTCAGGGTGTTCTGCCTACTAGTATTACTAGAAAACACACAGTTCTGTTTGTTTTTGCTGATTTTGTGAATTTCTCCCATGATTCAGTCTGAAAAAGGCAGTCATATTCAATTCTTATGGAATGTTAAAATAAGTTAAATATAGATGAAGCAATGGGGTGTTCTCTAAAAAAGACTTTCTAAAGATCAGGATATGAGAAAATTCCATTCTTTCATTTCCTCCTTTAGGTATTTTCCATTATGATTTTATTCTTGCAGTTTTAGAAAATACCAAATTTCCATGAAGGTCCACATTTGGAAACCTTAAGAATTGTGCATTCAAGAGGTAACTATTTAGACTTCTTATTACATGTGTGAACTCCTGAAATAACACATGAATAATATCTAACTTTGAGCTTCTGCTCAGGCTGCTAAAATATTGCCTTTTAACTCAATTTTGCTAAGTTGTTCACTTCTAGTCACTTTGCTTTTGTGCACAGAAGCCTGGCTATACAAAGGATTAACCTCTGACTATATATACATTTTAAAATTTGAATTAACTTAGATTCCATTAAAAATATAGATTCATCAGCCAAGTTACATTTCTACTACTCAGTGGCAACATACGCCCACCTAGCTATTGTAATGCAAAGTAGATGCAGAGCAGTTCTGTTATTATATAGCTGCATCACACAGTGCTAGACCAGAGGATTTTATTTCTCAGTCTCAATACAGCTCTGGCTAATTATAATAGGATTTCACATATGTGCAATGTATCAGCATCACACTGTTCAACCATGATCATGGCAGAAAATGCATATGCCATTCTAAGTAGCATAATTGCAAAAAGAGGGTTTTTTTTTTAAATATATGTGTAACAAGAAGAATTCAAGCAACATTGCCTACTAATGGATAATGATGTGTTACATTTAAACTAATACCACATGCATTGTGCATGTAACATGGGTATTCTTCAAGGAAAAACATATCACTATTGCTTTTCTGTGTTCTCATATTGCCTGTATTTTAACAATGGGAATAAATGCTGTTCTTCATCATCAATACCATGCCACCATACTCCTTTTGTTGTTGACCCAAAGATATAGTCACTGAATTGTGACCATATGATCTGACTTCATTCTTCTAACAAACCTTCCCTAAAGCAGAACTTGAACCTGTATTTCCAATGAAAGTTAATCCAGTATATAAAAGAACTGATGATTTAGTACAAGTGAGCTGCTTGTCAGAGTCAATGCATTCTGTTGTCTGAGTGTATCAATATCAAAGTACATACCAAAAACCCCACTGATACTAACATGAGACTGAAACTGGGAAGAAAGGGGGCAAAAGCCACTAACAAACCACAGGTACACTTCAGCTTGTAGCAGTTGCCGCTAAAATGCCATTCAACAACAGGGTTTTATTAACAAGGGAAATTAATCAGAAAAGTAAAAACTCCTTACCGCCAGAAGTGGCCAAAGTTCCAAAGACACATGTCCAAAATGGTGCCCCTTTAAACCTCCAAACCTGAGAGGCAGGCACTTTCACAAAGTCCGGTCTACAAAGTCCAGTTTTTCCATGGCATCTTCTCTTTCCTTCTTCTCTCTCCAGTGTTCTGCACTGTTTCTCCAAGGTGCTTCAAAGTTCTTCCACAATTGCTGATGTACAAATCAGTTGTCCAAATCTCTGGCCATCTTCAGGTACTGAAGCTGGGGACCCAATATGAACCCAGTTCCTTTCATTGAGAAAGAAGTGTGGGCATTGCTATCACCTGCATCTAAACACAGGCATTAAGATTAGCCTGAGGCCAGATAAGGCCATTTCCCCTTGATGTGGGCAGATTTGGGCTTATGCTAATGCAGGAACTGAGGTGGGGACTCCCGTGGCACAAAGGGGAAAGGGAGGAGATATGATTTTGGAGAGTAGCGTGGAGAGTGGAGTGAGAGAAAGAGCCTGGAAATTGGGATCAGGAATGGAGGTTTGGGGCCTCAGTAAGACCCAGAAGCGAAGTCCTCTGGAGCTTCCTCACCTCCCCAGCACTAGGTTCCTGAGGATCGAGAGCTGTGGGAAGGTGGAGGAGCTGTGGTGAGTGCGGAGCCACGGTGACACTCAGACAGGCCTGCCTGGGGGAGACCCGCCTGAGCCCCACCTGTGTTGGTGGGATTCATCTGGTGCCACTGGAGCAACAGGGTCGGGAGTCAAGGACACAGCTTGGCGTTTTCAAGCAGAAGTGCCCTAAGACTGAGGTAAACCCCACGAAACTTCTTGAGGAGCGGAAGTGGGGCTCTATTCCATTTGGAACACTTATGAGGATGTGGACTCTTTCACTTTGTTTTTCCCATATCTGGAAATAAACCTTTTGTCCACACTGGTCGTTAGGGTTTGATATCTGAGCAGCTGCTGTGCGCAGGCGGAAGAACCCATAGGAAAAAGGAATTTAAACTGGGGTGTTATCCCCCCGATAACAGCACCAGCTTTCTATTCCAGGGGGGTGAGGCCACATGGGCCTTTTCTCTCAGTCCGCCATTCTTGTCTCCTCCCTGAAAGTCTGTCTCTCTAGTCTCTGCTCCTTGACTTTTTATCTCTCTTTTTTTTCTTCTTCCTGAAAGGCTCCAATTTCCCTCTGCATACCCTACAGGTGATACATTCTCTCCTCCAGGGTTCCACATTTGGAATTTGCAACAAAATAAAAGTGCCCTTCCTTTTTAGGCCTCTGTTACCCTCTGTGTTTTTCAGACACAGCTAATGCAATGCCTACATTTTCTAAACAAATATTCTGCCTAAATTGGGGTCACAGCTTCAAGACTACTCAGCTATATTTGCAACACCACCCTCCCTTTTTAGTTCCTCAATCACCATCTCTCCCATTCCAAACTGTACCGCAATTTTATTATTTACTGTTTTGTTTTGCTTTATGAACACTTTACATGAGAACATGTTAGTTCTCTAAATACTCAGAATGGCTTCTGCAAATACCTTAGTTGTCCTGTTTATTCTTTCTCTCACCTTGTCATAGGAAATGACACAGTATTTAAAATGTGATCAGAATAATGTGCAGCTTATTTCAAGAAAAAAATTATAAGAAAGCTATCAGTAGGAAAATTATAGAGCCAAAAATAATTTTCACAAATGACAAGATGACCAAACTAGATAAATTAATTTGCTACATTAAAAAAAAAGAATATGAAATATTGTTAAACAAATAGAATGCTTTCATTTGTTGGTTCCTATCACATAGAGGTTGGGCATCTGCATTCAAAGTGTTGCTGAGTTCTTTAAGATGTTCTTATATTTTATTTATTTAGTTTTTAATTTACTGACTTTCACAAAATAGTGTCATAATATGAATTGGCAGCTTTTCACATATATTTCACAAAATATTTATGCCAAGTAAGGATCATGCTATGCATTTTTTCACTTCAAATGTGTACTTAAAGTTATTTCTCCTATACTCTTGGCACCAGTGAAATTTTGATCCCCCTGTACACATTTCCACACTGTTCACTCTATCAGTGATCTCTGAAGCAGTAGATTCTCTCAACTTAGCTTTTAGACCTGATAGAATTCGTACTTCAAAATTAAAGTGGAGAGGCATTACCTTTGGTTTGTTCATTTTTCAAGAGATTCATCAGCAAGGGTATATATAGTCTTTGCCTTCTCTTATGCATTGTTTTATCAAATGACACAGATAGATAAAACCTGTGAGTATCAGAGGAAACATGTGTCTTAGCATTTAAACTTCTTTATTTTTCTTAATAGTTCCAAAGCACATTTATTCAAAAATAAACATCACTAATGGCATCAGTAAAGGTTTGAGCAGAGTATTATCTTTTTTGTCAGTTCAATTACATCAATATTGCTTTCTCACAACTGAAAATACATCTCTTGAAAATATATTAGGTGTCTCTAAAAACATAAATAAAAGAACTGCATATCAGTATCATCAGTAAAATCATGTAAAAATATTTTGTTCACATTCAAGTTTTCTAGCAATCATACTCATATTACATCTCTACCACTGAAAACTGCAATCTTAACAATATAGCAAGTTATCAGGGACTATTGTTTCTACTCCTACAGATCATAGGAGTTATAAACCATACATGATTCTGGTGTGCCATGTGATGAGAAAAGTAATTGGAGTTCATGATTCATAATTATGATGAATCAAATCAATAATATTATCAATAGTCAATTTATGTGCTGAAATGAACATCCATAACAGCATTTCTGACAGAATTATTGTATTTAGCATAATAAAAACAAAACTACAAAGAACTTGTCATATACATTTAAGGTCTATGCTTTCACATATTAATGCTACACTTCTTTTTTTTTTTTTCTTTAGTCTTTTCCACATCCAGAGCATATTATGGAATTGTGAATTAAGCTGTCATCAGTTTTACCCCTGGTCTGAGGTATGATTTGAAGATATGTTTTCCAAAACTAAAAGATTAATCCACATGATTCTAATATTTTTCTCTTGATTTTTGCAATAGATTGTGGCCTTTTCAGACTGTTAAAGGCTACATAGTCATAAAATGAAAGACTACACCTTAGATGAACTTGTGGTGTCCCTCATATGTGTTTTGGAGGTTTATAATCCAAGGATGAGTCAAGTGTTTCATAACACAGAATCTTGTCAGTTGTGTCTCAAATTTTTCATTCTTTCTTATGTTTGCCTTTTGTATTTATTCCATTTTCTGTAATTTTTGCTTTGTTAAAAATTTGTGTGAATATGTAATGTCAAGTTTCATGAGTGATTTTAAGTATACAAACCTGGATAATGACTGCAGCCCATAAATCTTGGTTTTTAGTTCAATTTCTCAAAGTTCCTGGAATAAAAACAGATACAAAGGTTATGTGATGGAATGAGACCCAGATATTTTCATAATTTTCATACCAGTACTTAAACTATTGTTTTGTTAATGATGTCAAGTATATTTTCAGAGTTTCTAATGTTTGTATTTCTGAATCAGAACTTTTTTTTAACCTTGAAGTAACATTAGTTTACAAATCTGTATGTGATTCAATGGTATCGACATTTTATATCATTTCCATTCCTTACACTAAAAAATAAAGAGACAAAATAAAACTTATGTTCTTCATTGGCTAACTACTGTCCAACAGAACATGAACATAGTCATCAGGTAGGAAGTCAGAAATCAACATCATCCTACCTCTGTATTTTAGGTCTATCCTATTATAAAAGGTGGTACCTTATCACTGGAAGGCAAATTAGAAATTCTTATTCTATATCTCATTTTATTAATGTAAAATCTGAAGACTGAAAAAATTAATTGCCTGTTTTTCTTTCATTTTCATATAACTATCATGGTTATAGGTCACCTAAGTAATTAGAAATGTAATTTTATTCTCATCTTATTCTTACAGCTGTCCTTCTTTTCACTGTCACTCACTCTTAATAATGTCCCTGCAGTACTTTTTAATGTCTAGTTTCTCAGATGTTAACATTTCTGAGCTATGTAGAGCATTCTCAACACACAAACATCTAGAAATATGACATCTTGCTCACTTTTAATCTGGAAAAAAATGGCAAAAAATATTTAGAGAATTTTTTCAATATTTTATGCCTCTTGGAAGCAAATGATAATTAATGGATTGGACAAGATACTAATTACACAGTTTGTTCTGATGTTTTTAACAAATACATTTTTTTAAAATACACTATTTGCCCTTAAATTTCAGTGAATTAAAGATGGTTTTCCTTTGGAGCTAAAGAATATTTGAATTGTAATTGACATGTTTTTAATTTTTTTTATTTCTAAAGAAAGACTATGAAGGAAGACACCATAAAATGAAAAAAGATGCAAAAAATGTGAGAAATAGTTATCTTAACAGTACAGTTTAGCTACGTATAGAAACTCATAAATTGGAGTTCCATTTATTTTATTCTTAAATTAAAAAAGTTATTGACTATATATACACATTGATGTATATACACATACATATTGTTGTATATATGTGTATTATACATACATACATATATATATACATACACGTTGTATACCTCAAAGTTCTTCCACCATTATATCAACCATGAACTTTCATCCTGATCCCTTGTGTTTATTTATGAAACACACACACAAAAAAAAACTTATTTCCATTCTTGTACTTGAGTTACTATAACCATGGTGATATCTTCTTTTTTAACCTTGGTTTTCATGAATATTTATTTTCTATAATTCTATGAAGGTTAACCAGAATTCCTATTAAAACTGACAGATTCAAGTTTTTATGAGTGACACTGACCTAGACTGGGGAATTTCTGGAATAACTTTTCATGTGATTTTCAAAAGAGACTACTTAATAACATACCCCAGAACATGACCATATCCTCGATCCCAGATTTATCCAATGTTATTACTATTCTCCCAATTGTTAAAGGTTCATTTCCTTCTTACTCATTATTAACTATCTCTGAGGATCACTCACCACAATTATGAATAGAAAATGGAATACTCCTGGACATTTCCCTCACAATATTTCTTCAATATTTAGATTGATCTGTATTCAGTTATTCTCAAGGATGCTGATAGAAAGTTTAACAATTTATCATTAAATCTGTTTTATATTGAATACTAAATTTATGTATACTAAAATTATTGCACATTATACTGAAACATTTAACATTTTCTAAACAATAATTAAGGTGTCTGTGATTCATAATTACATGCTCTAATATAATATAAAATCACTAAGTAATATAATTTATTTTGTAATAGGTAATACTCAAAAAATGGAACAAAGATAAAACATTGCTGTGATGTACACCTAACATGACTACTATTTTGAAAATAGCAATATTCAAACAAAATAAACTAATTTCTTAAAATAGAAATAGCTCAATTATGATTCTTTAAGTTGATATAACCTGAAAATCCTCCTTTGAGTTATCAAAAGGATTACAGTGTTAGTACATTATGTACTAAAATAGTAATTTAAAGCCATTAGGTATTACTAAATCATAAAAATTAACATGGAAATAAGATTAAAAAAAAGAGGAGATAAGCTGCAATCTGGCCATTAATTCAGTCAAAACATTCCTCTATTTCTTCAAGATAGAAGGGAAAATCAATTAGTATGAAGTTCATACAAAAAAGGATACAGAGAAAACTATAATAAAAATAAAAAAAACAGGTGCTCAGCAACCTAGCTGCCTGAGAGGGACCTGAAGCCAGGCCCTGTGGCTCAGCAACAAAGGCAACCAGGCGAGTGGGCATGACCCAGAGACTGCACCACCAAAAAGGCCCACCTATCCCCGAAAGAATGGACAGCAATCCAGACCCCAAGTGGGGGGCGGGTCACATTCAGCAACCTAGCCTCCTGAGAGGGACCTGAAGCGCTGGAGCGCAAAGTGGCTCTGGAAAAGAAAAAGATAACCCAACAGGACTATAAATAAAAAAGATCAACACAAAAGACACCTATACTCCACCTCCATAAAGAACCACAGAAGAAACCCTACGGCATCAACTAATCATAACCCCTCTTAGGGGAACACAGAATTGAGGTGTTGCCCAATAAGCCTATAAAGCATAAATTACGAGAAAAGAAGACAGTGTACCATAGCAACCACATACACTTATCACACATCCAAATCTGCCAAAGGAAAAAAAAAAACTTACCTCAGCTACGTAGACACAAAGACAGAATCAACTGCAAACTACTAGTAGACTACAATCATCATGCCAGCCAATATTGGAGCCATAGTCACTCAATATGTGGAAGAAATGCAAAAGCAAAACACAGGAAATAGGAAAAAGGCAAACACCCTAGCAAGCCCCACAGAAACCAATGCACCGAAGGAAAGACAAACTCTAGAAACCCACAAATATAACATTGAAGAAATGCACCACCTCCCAGACAAGGAATGGTACATATGCATGTTACAAGCATTCAAAGAGCTAAGCGAAGAATTAGAAAAACATGAAGAAAAAGAAGTGCATGGCAGAGAAACTGAATAAGTTGGAAGAAGAAATGCAAAACATCAAGAAAGAAAACATCAACAAAGATAAAATAATTGAAGAATTGAAAAATAAAATTGAATAACTGAGCAAGATCCAGAAAAAACCCAAGATCTAAAGGGAGCATCAGAAGAGCTCGAAAACACATAGAAAAGTTATGAAAGCAGACTGGATGAAATTGAAGAAAGAATAAGTACCCTGGAGGACACCGAAATCGAGAGGAAGAAGAAAGACAGAGAAAGAGAGACACAAAGTAAGAAAATAGAAGAAAAAGTCAGAGATCTGTCCCATTCCTCAAAGAGAGGAAACATAAGAGTTATGGGTGCCCCGGAAGGAGAAGAGAAGCATATGGATACTGAAAGGCTATTTAAAGAAATAATGGAGGAAAACTTTCCAATCCTGAAGAAAGAAATGAAATTTGACATCCAGGAAGCCAAAAAAACACCAAACTACATCAACAAAAGAAAAACCACAGCAAGACACATCATCGTAAAACTCACAAGGGTCCAGGATAAGGAAAAAATAATGAGATTGGCTAGAGAAAGGAAATAGGTAGCATACAAAGGAAAACCTATTAGGCTGACCTCAGACTTCTCTGAAGAGACACTACAAGCAAGGAGAGCATGGAGTCATATCTTAAAAAAACTCCAAGATAAAAAATGCCAGCCAAGATTACTCTATCCTGCAAAGCTTTCTTTCTTCTACGAAGGAAGAATAAAAACCTTCACAGACAAGCAAAGCCTCCAGAAATATGCTACCACTAAACCACCACTCCAATAAATCTTGCAAGAAGCCCTCAGATTAAAACCAACAGAAGAATAAACAGACCAAAACAAGGAAGCTAATCAGAACCTCAAAATGACAACCAAAAAACTGACTTCAGAATCTCAAGTATCAGAAAAAAAAAAGGAAACCCTAACCTCCAAATGACTCTCCAAAAGTCAACACCAGAACAGCAAGTATCAATTATCACCCTAAATGTCAACAGTCTCAATTCAGCAATCAAAAGACACAGAGTAGCAGAGTGGATAAAAAAACAAAACCCAACATTCTGTTGCCTGCAGGAAACACACTTAAACAGGACAAATAGCACAGATTAAAGGTAAAAGGCAGGAAAAAAGTTCTACAAGCAAACGGCCCCCAGAAGAAAGCCAGAGTAGCCATATTAATAGCAGATAAACCGACTTCAGAATAATAGCAAAATAGCAGAGTAGCCATATTAATAGCGATAAAGTAGACGTTAAGCTTAAAAAAGTGACAAGGGATAAAGATACTATATTTTGGTAAAAGGGTCAATACATAACAAAGATGTATCAATTATTAACATATACTCACCAAATGAGGGAACACCAAAATTCATCAAACAACTACTAACAAAACTGGAAACTGACATTGGCGAAAATACATATGTGGTAGGTGATTTTAACACAACACTCTCACCAAAGGACGGATCAACAAGACAAAAACTAAACAAAGACACAAAAGCCCTAAATGAAGAACTAGACCATATGGACCTAATACATATCTACAGAACACTGCATCCCCAAGGAAAGGAATACACATTCTTCTCAAATGCACATGGAACATTCTCAAAAATCGACCACATATTAGGACATAAGGCAAATATTAACATATATACAAAAATTAAAATAGCACCAACTTTTTTCTCTGATCATAAAGGCATCAGACTAGAAATCAACAATGAAAAGAAGGCAAGAAGAATGCCCAACACATGGAAACTGAATAACATGTTACTAAATGAAGACTGGGTAACTGAGGAAATTAAGGAAGAAATTAAAACCGTCTTTGAAATAAATGACAAAGAAGACACAACATTCCAAAATGTCTGGGACTCAGCAAAAGCATTTTTAAGAGGAAAGTTCATAGCAATACAGGCTCATCTCAACAAGAAAACAACCAAAGAAATGACATAATCTCCCAACTCGATGAACTAGAAAAAGAACAACAACAACAAAAACCCAAAACCCAGCAGAAGACAAGAACTAATAAAAATAAAAGCAGAAATAAATAAACTAGATACCAAAAAGACTATTGAGAAAATCAACGAAACCAAAAGTTGGTTCTTTGAAAAAATAAATAAAATTGATAAACCCCTTGCAATCCTCACAAAGAAAAGGAGAACACTCAAATAAGCAGGATTACAAATGAAAGAGGAGAAATTACAACAGACACATCAGAAATCCAAAGGATAATCAGAGATTACTATGAACATCTATATGCAAACAAATAAAAAACCTGGATGAGATTGACAAATTCCTGGAAAGATATAACCACCCATAACTAAACAAAGAATAAGTAGAGAACTTAAACAAACCAATCACTAGCAGCGAGATTGAAGTAGTCATCAAAACTCTACCTAAAAACAAAAGCCCAGGACCAGATGGTTTCACAAATGAATTCTACCAGACATTCAAAGAGGTAATAATGCCAATACTACTAAAACTTTTCCAAAAAATTGAGAAAGAAGGAAACACATTCTATGCCAAACACATTCTATGAAGCAAACATCACTCTCATACCAAAAGCAAATAAAGACAGCACAAAGAAAGAAAACTATAGACCAATTTCCCTAATGAACACAGACACAAAAATTTTAAACAAAATATTGGCAAACCGAATCCAATGATGTATAAAAAGCATTATTTACCATGACCAAGTGGGATTTATCCCAGGGGCACAGGGATGGTTCAACATTCGAAAATCAATTAATATAATCCACCACATCAACAAAGAGAAAACCAAAAACCATATGGTCATATCAATAGATGCAGATAAAGCATTTGATAAAGTTCAACACCCATTTATGATAAAAGTTCTTGAAAATTTGGGGATAAAAGGAACATATGTCAACATAATAAAAGCCATCTATGACAAATCTATAGCAAACATCATCTTAAATGGAGAAAAACTAAAATAATTCCAATTAAGATCTGGAACCAGGCAAAGATGCCCGCTCTCTCCACGACTTTTCAACATTGTACTGGAAGTTATAGCAAGGGCAATAAGACAAGAGAAAGACATAAAAGGAGTACAAATAGGGAAAGAAGGACTGAAGCTCTCGTGATATGCAGACAACATGATTCTATATGTAGAGAACCCAAAAAAATCCACAGAAAAATTTCTTGAAACAATAAACCAGTTCAGCAAAGTAACTGGTTACAAAATCAACACACAGAAGCTTTCCTTTACATAAAAAGTCAAACAGAAGAAGAAGAAATTAAAAAAAAATCCCATTTACCATTGCACTGAAAAAAAAATACCTAGGGGTAAACCTAACAAGACACATGAAAGATCTATATAAGGAAAATTTCAAAACTCTGCTAAAGGAGATACAAAAAGAGATAGGAAATGGACATTCCCTGCTCATGGATTGGAGAAATAACATCATCAAAATGGCCATCCTACCAAAAGCAATCTACAAATTCAATGCAATCCCTATAAAGATTCCAACAACATTCTTCAAAGACATAGAACAAAAATTACAGAGATTCATATGGAATAACTAAAGACCTCAATTATCTAAAAATCTCCTGACCAGGAAAAGAGAATGGAGGAATTACTATTCCAGACTTCAAACTATACTACAAAGCCATAGTAATTAAAACAGCTTGGTACTGGTATAAAAACAATCAGACCAATGGAACCGAACTGAATCCCCTGAAATAAAGCCACACATATATAGTCAACTAATTTTTGACAAAGGAATGAAAAACTTACATTGGAACAAGGACAGCCTCTTCAATAAATGGTGTTGGGAAAACTGGAACAAGACATGCAAAAAAATGAACCAAAATACCTCCCTCACAACATGTACAAAACCAACTCAAAATGGATAAAAGATTTAGACGTAAGACCTGAAACGATAAAATACATAGGAAAGGCTGGGCAAAACCCTACATGAGTTACAATTCAGAAATCCATTTTTGGCCAAATCCATAGATGGCAAAAAAATGAAGGAAAACATAAACAGCTGGGGCTACATCAAACTAAAAAGCTTCTGTACTGCAAAAGAGACAAAAGAAAAAAACAAAAACAATCCCAACCGAGTGGGAAAAAAATTTTGCCCTCCATATAAACGACAAGGGTCTGATAACAATGATACACAAAGAACTCACACAACTTAACAAATCAGAGCTAAGAACCCAGTTAAAAAATGGGAAGAGGATCTAAAAAGAAACTTTTCCAAAGAGGAAGTCCAAATGGCCATCAGGCACATGAAAAAATGTTCAACATCATTAGCAGTAAGGGAAATGCAAATCAAAATCACAATGAGATACCATCTTACACCAATAAGAATGGCCCACATCTGAAAAACAGACAAGTGATGGTGTGGATGTGGAGATAAAGGAACACTTTTACACTGCTGGTGGGAATGTAAACTGGTCCAACCACTATGGAAAGCATTGTGGAGGATCCTCAAACTAATGAAAATGGAACTATAATTTGACCCAGCAATCTCTCCCAGGAATCTACCCCAAAGAGGCCTCCATGTGGGTACAAAGGGACACCTGTACTCGGATGTTTATTGCAGCACTATTCATAATTGCAAGAACTTGGAAACAACCCAAATGCCCCAAGACAGATGACTGAATGAAAAAGCTGTGGTATATATACACAATGGAATATTACGCATCAATAAAAAATGACAAATTTGATGATTTTCTGGTAACATGGATGTACCTTGAAGAACTCATACTGGCAGAAACAAGTCAGAAGGAAAAAACCAGAAACCAAATGGTTTCACTAATATATGGACAACCAAATGCAAGTACACAACTGCAGGATGAGACCAGCTGGAGTGGCCAGGGAGGGGAGGTAGTGGGGGACCCCCAGGGACCACAATGATGTGATTGATGTGAAATATATATATATGTATAAATAAAAAAACAATAAAGTATTAAAACCTAAAAAATAGAAACTTTTAAACAGGTGTTGATGGAGTAAGACAAAATCTTACAAGAATCTTGTAAAATAATAAACTAAATAAATGAAAAAAGGAGTGATCCTTTGACCCTATGATCCCCTCTCATCATTTTTTGACTTAGATATAAGTGGGATGTCTTTAGTGATTGAAGAAAAAGGAATCACATGAGAAAAATAAATGCTACCCCCAGCCCCCCCTCATGCCCTCTTATTCTTTTTGGCTTAGGTCTTTACTTTCTTTGGTTAAAAAGAACTGTTAATTCAGGAAGACTAAAAAGAGTGGTAAAACTCCCAGGAGATTAGCAAACACCAGGCTTCTTTAGAGTTCTAGGCTAGAAGTTCAGGTGTAGAGAGATCCAACTGGGATAACCAAATAGGAATTCAATATAAATTTCAGAGAATAATTTCTGTTAAAATACAAGAGATGTACCTTTGCCTAAACCATCCCTGTGTGAAATGTGTAGAACTCAGGGAGTGCAGCAATCATAATGCATCACTAAAGAACTGCTAGATTTACTTGTGCATGTATAGTTATGCACAAACATTTTCTAGAAAATTCATCATCAAGAACCAAACTGCTTATATCTTAAATATATACTCCAGTGATTTTCCTTAAAAATGAGCAAAAATAGGAATACAGAACTTCTCAAACTGGTTGCTTATTATGTCCAAGAGTTTTCCCATGACCTCTCTGATAAACAAAGAAATCTGCAATCATTTTTGGGATTTCGAAGCTTATTTCTCTCACTTTAGCATGATGCTAAGAGAAACCTTATTGATCCCATTTTCATACTTATGTTTTCTGGGAGTGATGGTCTGTGGATATTGTCACTAAATCTTTAAAGCCCTAAGAGCATGCAAACTTGAACAACCTGAAGTCTGAAAAAAAAAAAAAAAGAAAAAAAAAGTCTCCTCTTTCTGGGTCTGAGTAGTTGTGTCTCTACTCAGAGGTTCAGAATCTCTCAACTTTTTTTTTTCTTTTTATCCTGATAGCAGGAGTAGATTAGAAGTACTGGTTTCACTGAGAGGTTTAATTTGTGAGTTAGATATTTAATATTGCCATCTTCTCAATAATGGAAATACAGTCATAACAATTAATTACTACATTGTAAACTTCATAGAAGGAGGCTTGATACATCGTAATTTATTTCTACATTTAGATTAATCATTTTCAAAATATTCAGTCTACCTATTTTACAGCTTTATATTGTGATTTTTAAGGAATTTTTTTAATTTAAAATTTCTGTGAAAAATAGCATCTTAATTATCACATTGCATTGCTAAAATGTTTGTATATAATACCAATAATGTTGTCTACAATAAAAAAATTCTCACAAGAGGAAATAAGCAATCAACAATTAACTGATCTATACTTAGGAAATATGCTTTATTACTGCAAAAAGATAAATTTCTCAATACTGAGCATTTATAAAGATCTGATGTTGTTCTCTGCTCTTCACATTCTTTAATTCATCACAATAATTCAGAAATATAAATTATTTTGCATATGAGGAAATGAAACAAAGGAATATTATTGAATTATCTAAGAAGACAACAGAGCTGAGATTAATACCCAGATTGGTCTGTATTCTCAATCATTGATCCTCTACTGCCCATTTATGATGTCATTTAGTACATTTTTCTTTATGTGTTTCTATTAATTTTATTAAATAATTTCTTGGTGATTACAAAATATATTCTTAAAGTTGAACTTATAGTATTCAGCTACCATTCAACAAATAAAATCTATTGTTTTTTCAAACTGGTAAAAAAAAAGAAACTTGCATAAAATGTACTAAGTAAACACAACAACTGGAAAGAATAGTTTTTATATCCAACACTACTTTTCATCTCACCTAATACTATAACTATTGGAGAAACAGTTTGTACCAAAGTAATGTAACAGAATTTGTCAAATTGATGTCAAATATTAATGAATATTTATCGTAGAGATTTGTGTTTGTTTTTTTAGGACTTTTTAATAGGGCAAAATGTCATATAAAAGTATAGTAAGAGTTCATTGCAACCCTGTATATTTTATTAAAAGTAATATAAAATATTTTCAGATATATTTTAATAGGATAAAATACTTTTGCTATAGAGACTCAAATGACAAAGACAAATGTCACAGTGTCTTAAAAAATTATATTTGTATATTTATTAGTTTGCTTCTTCTCTTTGAAAAAGAATGTTGTTCTTCCTAAAATGTTTGTGGCTCATAAGCACTGGGTCATTTTAACTTGAACCTGTGTTAAATGTCAGTGTGGGCTGACCCTCTGCCTTCAAAGAGGCAGTGGAAATTATGTATGACCTAGGACTCTTAGCAGTGTTTCTTTTTTCTGAAACTCAAATTAAGTGACATTTCTTTAGAGACATTTTCCATTCAACTAAAAAAGAAATAAGAATAAAAAAGTTGTTGAATTTTTGTTTTTCATCTCCCAGCTTTTGTAATGGAAATTAAGTTTTTGTTTTCATAGATGAACAAGAAAAGAGAACAGATCTCAACAGAATGATTTTGTGTAAACCCTGGATATAAATGAGCAAAAAGTGAAAATATAAAAGAGTAAAAATTTCCATAGTTATTCTTATTCATGATACAGAAGCAAGGTAAGCAGTGAAACATCTTGATCATTTCATGTGAGACTGCTTTTTTTTTTTTCTCTCTCTTTTCCTTAAACTTTCAGTTTATGGAATGTTTTCTTAATAAGTAAAATGAAACTAAAATTGTAATATTATGAAAGTGCCATGTAAGAAAAGGTTTCTGAAAATCATTCATAGCACTAAATGTGTTTAAAAGGATGTATGTGATGAGAATAAACAGATATTGGTGAACTTTTAGCTCATGATTAAGAGTTTTCAACCTCTGTCCTTGAGTCTTACAATAACATTTCATTTCTTTTCATCCTGCTAGATTTCACTCCTTGAGCTCTTTTCTGTAAACACCAATCACTTGAAATTGACTATCCAGAAGATTAGCCATTTCAAGAGTCATAAGTCCTGTCTTACTAAAATATGCTAATGTAAAAAATTCTAAGCAATGTATTTTATTTTTTTAAATCTCTTTACTCTTTTCCATTCAAGGCAAATGTCACCACTGAATACCTAAGTATTATTGCAGATGTATTTTATACATATAGTAAACATTAAAAACTATGATTTAGTTGAATTTTTCTTAGACTCCAAGATTGCTTTGAAAAATCATATAACACTAACTCACATTTGTGACAGATTTATTAAGGACAAGTGATGTATTAAATCCTTGGAAGTTATATTTTACATTAAAGGTAAATTAAAACTATAAATTAAATGTGTGCACAGATGAACCAAGTCTTGGCAAACAATAATCAGGTACTATTTAATTTTCCTGACTGGATAGATTCATCAAAACCCACTGCATCTCTAGTAATTTTCCACATCTGCCATATGTCTGGCATTTACTCATAAGAATCAGGTCTCCTTATAATCATAAAGCAATGCACATTTTTATATTAAAGAGAAAGAATGGCATTGCCATCCCAATGTTTTAATCTGAAGAGTAAATATTCTATTCTCTCTAATAATATATTTGGTACATAAAACTTAAGAGAGGTTTGCTATAAAGTCAATCTCCACTTAAATCCTTAACTAGTCAAGAGAGCTTTCTTTGTAAATGTTGTGTTTAAGTTTAAAATGTATAGACTTTTAAATAATATTATAGCTCCATGGGTACATTAATTTTGTCAAACCATTTGATATCTTGAGCATAAGCTATCTTGAACCAAAAAGCCATTAAAATTAAAAGTTGTCTAAAGCTAAAGGCACAGTACATTATCAAAGAAATGATCCTCAATCACAAAACTATAGATGCAGTTTGATAGGCAGGACCCAAGTTAACTCAAGTAATAGAAATGTAAATCTTCAAACAACCTTCAGAACAAAGCAGCTGATTGCTCATATTATTTTTTCTTGTGTCCTTGGGTGCCCTTAAAAATCAGTGGAGGATTGCAGTTGGTAATTTGTTACCTTTCAGCTTACACAGGGTACTGTTCTGTTGTAACTCAGTTGCATGTGGCTCCCATCTCCTTAGAATGGGAGATCTCCTACAATACAGTTATTGCTATTCTGCAGATTCAGCCAAACTCCTGAATGCTACAATATAGTCCCCACCCTTTACTGTTATAAAAACCTCTATAACAGCCATCACCAAATTGCTTCTGCTGTTACTGCCTCCACCACTTAACCCTCACAAAACAGGTACCAAAACTGGCATTGCTGTGATACCAATAATCTCTGATATGTATCTTCCAATACCTCTGCTCTTAAAATGCCCACAGCTGCTACCCATGTGGCTGTGTTCCAGTACCACATTTTCTAACGAGGGTGGTTGTTCTTGTTTTGCTTCCACAAAATGAACCAACACAGTCTTAGTAGTATTTATGTTCTAGTAGTTAGGGAACAAGGAAAAAAAAATCAGTGTCGTATATATCCTTTCTATATATTGAATGAATTGTGTGTATTCAATATCATTGTGAGGTAAAAAATGGTAATTTGTCTCAGATTTGATTTTCAATGTTCTTGCTAGTGCAACCATAGACACTAGGATAATACTGTTATCATTAAATTGTATTATATAAAATACTATGTGAATCTAGATTACTGATGGCAAATAAATGCAAATACATGGAGAGTGTGGACTAGTAAGAATAATACTCAGGGTAGGTTTTTCTTTGCCCTTATGTGAATTCTTGAGCACATGGTTTCACAGCTGATCAAGTTCCTTCAACTAAATAATTAAATAATTAATTAGTAGTCAAAACAACTGGTATTTCCTAGACACCTATTTTATATAGAATCTGCTCTATTTTCATGAAAATGAAGATCACTTTGAGTGAAAAATGAAGTCTTAGGGAAAGTACATAAAGAGAACATTACATCAAGGAATCATGTCATTGCACTTTATCCCCTGCTAGCTAATGCATTCATCACCCAAATCTCAATATAATTTTCTAAGACCCAAAAGGAGAAAAGAAAACATGTCATTGTCTAAAACATGATTGAAAATTGAAAAAAATAAATAATAACACTTGAGATCAGTTACCTTTCTGAGGAAAATACTATTTTCTTTCTTTTATATTTTCCCCAAAGCATTTGTACTAGTTTCTATAAGTGAGCAACTGTCAATAAAAATAAAATATGAAAGGCCTTTCAAATTTTGATTTTGCCATATAAAAATCACCTAACCTTGGATAATGTCTATTCTTCTCTTTCTGCTTTTGATCTAGGTGGAACTATTAAAATATGGGGCAGGGAATGATTAGAGTGATGGTGTTGAAGAATTTTCACTGAAACATGTGAAATTATAAAATTTCTCCCCATTTTAAATTGATTCTATTTTGTTGAAAGGTTGAAAATTTGTGTGCACTGGCAAAATAATTTAGATAATTTATTGCAAAATTTATATCATATAGAAGCAAAACATTTTTTAAGGAAAATGTTCCTAATAAATTAAATCTAAAAAGTCACTAGAAAACTGATTTTTTCTCCTGTTTATTTGCAGATTTATAAGAAAAGGAATAGACACTATCAAATATGTTCATAAACAAATTCAGTTCACATGAAAGATTTTTTTTTCTTTCTTGAGGGTTTTAATCAAAAACTACTAGCCAAAGTATAACTAACCTTATAAAAACAAGATAATTATGTAGTACACAAATGCTATACAGTTTAGAAATGTGTTTGCAAGTGTATTTTTCAGAAAACAATCTTTGTGACTTATGATCTTGACTGATGCTACTAGAATTATTAAGATACAGAGCTATTAAATAGGAGCCACATGATCTTAAGCACAGAGTTCAACAACACTTTTTATAACTTATCAGTTAGTAAAGATACTTACTCTTTAAAAAAGTTGGTCCTTGGGACATATAATTATTAGAATTTCAAAAAAAATGGGTATCTAAAGAAATGCCTTATTAACACTATAGGTGGCTATATTTCATTTGAGTAAATTGAGTTTTGCAACTTAACATGTGATTGTAAACCAAGACCAAAATAAATCTAAGTTATAAATCTAAGTTATAAGGAAAAGATATCAAACACAGTGGATGAGGAAAAACAAGTAAAGTAGAACCCTGGTCTCGTTCTCCAATTGCTTTCCCAGTAGATTTTCTAAGGAATTCCTGTTGGGTCTGAAAAGATTTTATTTTCAGATCCACAGATAGATTTTCTTATATATATATATCATAAGCAGTGAGAGGTGGAAAGAATGTGACCATAAAATGGAATGAACAAGAGAATAGTAACTGAATAAACTCAATGAATTGTAAAGAATTATCTATTCAAATAACATCTTTCAGCTTGTCTAATTAAATAGATCTAAAATTAATTAAATAGATCTAAAATAAATCACTACTCTTTCTACTTAAGGTAGCAATAATAATAAATTACTTACATTTTATTTTTTTAAATAAAATTAATTAAATGCTAAATTATTTAAGGTATTAAAGTAAGCTTATTTATTTGGGTTGCCAGGTTATTGTATTCTACATTTACCCTAAATGATGTAAATCACAGAAATAAATGAATGATAGTTTGAATATAGAGACTGATGCCACCACATACACACAATTAAGGTATAAAAAGACTTATTACTTATATGTGATTTTCTAGTGAGAGCAGGATTGACACTCCAACAGGTCCAAACGTATATTTTGCATATTTCTGAACACCTTTTTGTTTCACTGATCCGTGTGTGTATGTGTGTATGTATGTGTGTAGATATAGATTCATGAAAATGGAATCTTTCCCCATTAATTATTTGCACCATCCTGCTTTTTTGTGTGTGAGTCTTGAACCTATACTTTAATGACTGTCATTACTATAGTAAAATTCTGTCCATTTAACTTCAAATATTTTTTCTACCTCTTATCTTTCTAGTATCCTGATTATGTTTAAGTTACACATTATGACCGTCATGATTATTATTATGCAATTCTTGCATATCTTGTCATTTCCCTTTTTTATTTTTCTTTTTGTGTTTCAGTCTGGGAAATTTTTATTAACCTATTTTTAAGTTCATTCATTCTTTCCTCAGTTATGTTAGTCTTTCAGTGAAATTGTCCAAGTCAAATATATGCATGTGTATGTATACATACACAAACACATATGTGCTATCTTCTATGATTTTTAGTTGCACTCCCATTTTTTTCTTAATACATACATCTCTCTGTTATTATTTACAAAATACAGTACATAAGCTGACATGTTGTCCTCTGCTTTTGGATCCCTACTTTAATAATTTTAAATATTTCTCACATTGATCACCTTTATCATTATCGGAGTCTAGTTCTAGTATATGTTTACCAATACAAAAATGTCTTTTTCTTACTTTTTAGCATGCTTTATAAGTTAACATGTTGTAGAGTAATATAGACTGAAATATATTGACTGTCATGGAATTTATATTGATCTGGTTAGGAATTGAGATTACCAGAGACATCAAATCCCTTTGTTGTCTTCACATTTGTCCCCGTATGTTAAGGCTTCCCTTTCTACAGATCCTAAGAGACAGGCTGTATCTGGCATACATTTACCTGCAGTTCATAGGTATAATCCCAGATGCTCATTGGCATGGGATAGGATATTCTTGTGTGGGAGAATGGGGGAGGGGACATTCTATAATTACATGATTTTGTCTCCATCTTTTCATGGACCTTGTCTGAATGGTGCAACTTTCGCATGTGTTTCTGTAGCTCTTCCAAAGGTATTGTTTTTTTCTCCCAGATTTGTCATAAACTTCCAAAGAACAGTGCTCTTATCTGTGATACATAACACTTTCTCTTGCTGATTCTTTTTCCTTTAGTAAATTGCAGATGGCAACAGCAATGGCAGTTTCCCTTTCAAATTGGGAGTGAGAAGTTCTTGTCCACTGCTGAGTCTTCTTCAGGATGGCGCCATGTTAGTGGCAACCCTGATGCCACCCAACTTTGCACAACAGAGTTTCCCCTTCCTGAGGGCAGTCTTTTGTTTGTGACTTATGGACATTGTGGACACTCTCTGGAATAAAGGGCTAGTCTAAACTCTGTTTCCTTTGCTCATTAAATAAAACCTATAGTTGGTATTCCCTGAACTTGAGTGGTCTTATAATTGTACCTGAGGGTGAGAATCCACTGTGATCTGTCTTCTTCCTTGGCACAGTCCTTTGCCCTCTATAACATTGCTGTAGCCTTGTTCCACCCCCCAGAAATGTCATACTCTCACACAATTCTTCACTTAGTCTATAATAATTTTGTAAAATAATCATTTATATGTCCCTGTCATATTATTGATTCTGGCAAATTCTGCTGTAGGTAGCAAAATCTCATGATATATGTTTTTCTGGATGCATCGATCATTCCATATTTCAACATAGTGGTTTGTCCAACTATACCAATTATCTTATGTGTTTCAAAAAAGCCAACCACAGGGCTTTGATTTGTAGCTTTTCCTTGTTTTAAATACAAAGATAATTCCCAGGTTCCCTTGATATCAGATCTATACTGGCTGTCCTGAAAAATGGCTTTGAGTTAAATGTTCATGCAGGTATAATCAATAGTGAACAAATCAGAATCATATATAAAAAAATCTGTCACTCCATACATAAGAGAGAGTGTTTTTAATCAATTCAACCAGAATTTTTGAAACTGACTTTCAGCCTGTGTTACACAAAAATTTTATTCTGTTTTATCGTTTTTCAATCAAAATATCATTTTTTACCTTCTTAACATAATAGGAGAAGAAGGGAATTTGGTTTTGGAAATTATTATAAACTTGATTGTCCATATGGGGAATATTCCAAATTTTGGAATACAGCTAAGCTATAAATTGAAGCCTGCCTTTTTAGGACAGGTATATTTAAAATCTGAAGAATGCCCTAGAATCTAATTGTAAAATTAAACTTTCTACATTGTTTTCATAGAGATGGGACCAGATTACTTATGCATAAGCATTATACTTTTGAGGTTTCAGATACTACAAGGAAATCAGTAAAATTTATGGTGGGGCGGAGGAAAGAACACAAATCAATTCTTCTATATCAATATGAATAGCTAAAGCTAAGGGGATAAATAAGTACATATTCATATACAAGAAAATGCAAAATACATTAGCAACAGGGACTCCCTTTACTCACATGTAAAATCTGATTTCCATTCATATGTCATAATAGCAAAAAATTACTGCCCATTCAAAATGAGTTTCAGAGTTATATGATCTACCTTCTGCTGACAAGTATATAGAAGATATTCTTTAAACTACAACACAGTTTTTGCCAAAACAATTTTGGGGAGTTACATGTGTAATAGACCAAGAGTAAATTTACTATTTGATTCACATAATCCTCATCATCAAGTTTCATAGAAAAGCATGCATGACAAATTACAAGTATAAATCACTTGATATTTTTCCCTTGTATTCAAACATAGAATTGTTGTTTCAGTAATATATTATCTATAGGTTATTTTATTTTTATTCCTCTCTATTCTCTTCACCAACTTAAACAGAATCAAGAGAAACTAGCTTGCTAAGCTCTAGCACCCTCTGATTTTGTGGGGATTTTGCCTATGGTAAGAGATTATCATAAAATGTGATTTTTCTTTTAATTTGCATATTTTTGCAAGTGCACCTCAATTATGTCAGATCCATATCTCCAAGAAAAAAAAAAATCATGAATGTAGGCATAGAAAACTTTTATAAAACCACCATTCAAAAAGTACACAGCCTGCATGTCCCTAAAAATCTCCAAAGTTGCCTTTTAAAAAATCTATATTTTCTATCATTTCTAATCGTAGTTTCCAAGTGTATTGATAGTTTACATATAAAAACAGTTACATAGGTTAGGAATACCATTTGGTGTAATCTGGAAAATTTAGATAAGATAACCATAACAACATATGGGAATCAAATATTACCACAAACTTAAAAATGTTGTCTGATAGCACAAAGTGGGGAGGGGGCACAGTGGACCATGGTGGTGGACTGGGTGCTTTGGTGTTGGGAGCAATATAGTAATGATAAAAAGCATAAGCTTTGTCATCATGCAATTGAATTGCCTGTAAGATGAGAGATATAAATCCTTCTCATCTTGTTCAGATATATTGTAAAAACATGAGAAATTCATAGGATAGGGTTTTGTTGGGAATCTGCTCTGATAACTTTTGAGAGACAGAAGGGAATAATAAATAATAAATGTTAGATATTATAATATCAAAAATATTTGGTGCTTTCACAGTTAATATCATTCCTTTTCTCTCAGATCTTGGTATTGCATTAATTTGATTTTTATTCTTATCATCTTTAAGAATTTTATGTAAATAGAGTCAACATTACCTATTATATTTTGCTTTCTTCAAAAGCAGAAAACTTTTGTGATTCATTTTTGGGGAATAGGAGGCACTTTTTAACTGCACTTTATGGTGAATTAACATGCATTTTACAGGTATATCATACAATATATTAATCATTATGCCAGTATATGGGCATCAGTAGTATTTCCAGAGTTTGGTAATCATGAAGAAAGTTGTTAAATGCATTCCTGTGCAGACATCTGGGGAGATAACATATTTTCTTATGTCTTGGGTAGCTCTCTGAGAGTGGGATTACTGAATCACATCAAAGGCACCCAAAAATGTATACTGAACTTTATCAACAATAGATGAATCCTTTGGCAATGTGGGTGGCTGTGGCAATTTGAAGTCCTAGTAGCAATATGAGAGATATCCAATTGTTGTATACCGTGTCAGTTGCTGTTACTGCCAAGATTGTCACTGATGATCTGTATCTCACTCATCTATCTACCAAGTACGTCTCTATCATTCTCTCTCTCTCTTTCATCTATTTACCATCTTTCATTAATCTAGCATATTTATTTTATCTATAGTAGAAAGAATGTAGTTCACTGTGGTTTCGATTTGCCCTTTTGTAAAAGTAGAAGGTATAGAGCATATTTCCATTGTTTATTATAATTCTTTTCTTTAATAATGTGTCTGCTTTTTACTCATTTTTATTGATTTTTTTTTCTTTTTACTACTGGGTTATAAGAACCCTGTAACAAATGTAACTTGCAAATGCTTTCTCCTAGTCAGTAGCTTGTTGACATTCTTTAGAGTCTTTCAATGAGCAAGAATTTTTAATCATGATATAATCTAGCAATTTATTTTTATGGCCTGCGTTATTTAAGCCAAAGAAATCTTTGCTTAGCCCAGGACTACAAACACATTCCATTTTTCTTATATAATGTTATGGTTTTTGCCAGTCATTTGTAACATAATCTATTTTCACATTTTGTTAAATGGTGTGAGATAAAGATCAGGAGTGAGTTACATCATGTCAAAGTCCAATTTTTACAGCAGTTTGCTGAAAAGACCACCATTCTCTATTGTATTAAATTGAGACTGTTAAAATTCAGTTGACCATGTTTGTGTGTGTGTGTGTGTGTGTGTGTATATATATATATATATATATATATATACACATATATATTGCACAAACAAAGCTTCTTTGTCATTGTACTGATCTATATATTTAATCAAATTCAGGAGCTAAATAGCATGTGATAAATTCAAATGAGTCATTTACATTTTAATTTTAAAACTATTTGCTGTCCTTCATTTTTATATTTTTCCACATAATTTTCTAATTTTGCAAAAAATGCTTTAGTTATATTATGGAGATTACATTCAAAATTTCATAAATTTGAACAAAATTCTTAGTTCCCAATATTAATTCTTCCAATGTCCCTAGCTATTATACTGTAACATTTTCTGATCTACTTACTTTCACAACAGTTTAATGGTTCCTAACATATACTAATTTGATGTTTTCAATTTCAAATTTTAGGTTTATATAGTATTATTACAAATGCACTTATGAAAAATAATATTTATTGACATTATAGAAAGGTAATTGCTTTTATATTGATTGCTATTGTGCAAGTTTAGTAAATTTACTTATCAGTTACAGTATATTTATGTAGAACCTTAGGTGTTTTTTTATATACATGATTATATTATAAAATGTAAAAATTAAATTTTAATTCTTCCTAATATGTATGACTTTCTTATATATTTCATTCACTCTTATGCTAAAATGAAATTTTGTGTAACTTTGAATATAAGTGAGTAGAGTCTGCAAAAATAAAATAAAATTGGGTAGAATAGATACATCTTTGTCTGGTTTCCGATCCTAAGTGGAACATGTTAGTTTTATTATTTTTTTCTATTGAGCATTATTTAACCATAGATTTTTTTCAGATGTCTTTTATTATTGAAGGAGTTCCAAATTATTCCTGTACATTGAGGACTTTTTCATAAATCATTGTAAAATTTTTCAAAGTTATTCTTATATTTGTTAATGAAACTGTATGAGTGAGCTATTGTTAGGATGAATTATATTGTTTAATGTTGAAATTATATATATGTTTTCATGGTGATTAAACAAGAAGTAGCCATGATGTGTTACATTTGTGAATTATTGAATTTAATATGCTAATATTTTAAGGATTTAAAAAAATTATTTAGGATTTTTTTAATCTATTATTATCATTAAATAATTTTTGCTATGACTTTGCCTGAGTTTAATGCAAGGAATTCTGGCAAAAAAAATCAGTTGATAGATTTATCACTTCTATTTCTGGGACAAATTGTGTGGAATATTTGTTTCTTAGTATTTGAAAGAATTCAAAAGTAATAACATTTGGGACTTGAGTTTTCATTGTTGAAATGCATTACATTGTGAATTCAGTAGTCTAATAGATATTTAAGTATGAATAATTTATATTTACTTGTAAGAGAACATTTTAATCTGACTCAAATATACTTGTTTAATCAAATTTATTGATGTAAAGTTATCCATGGTAGTTTTGTATTATTTCCATTGCAGTCTCTTAGAATTATTTTAACATGTATAATACTATACGCATTACATCACATTTTTATCTTTAGTAGGTTATTGTTAGCATTATAATTTAATAATCATTTATTAATATTAACAACATATTTTTCTCTTGCTCTTGTTTAACTATCAACCTAGTTATAGTGTTATCAATATTAATCTCAAAGAAAATGCATGCATGAATTCATAGTATACTCACATTTTTGTATAACTTCAAGTTGAGTAGCTTCTACATTTATATTTCCTTCCATTTGTTAAATTGTTTTCTTATTTTTCTGTTTTCTATTGTTTAAACTTTAATAATTGATTTTAGATCTAATTTTTGTCACATATTTGCTTTTTTGTTAATTATTAACCCATTATAATTGTAACTCACAGTTATTTCTTCTTTTTATTTTTACTATTCATATGTTTTTCTAATTTGAATATTATATCTTCCTTTATTCATTTGCAATTCAGACATTTATTGGAAATTTCAAGTTACCTTTTGATGATTGGTTTCTTATTTAATTAATTGTGGTCAGAATATTTTTTTTATTATTGTAATTTTCTTCCAGGTGGTAAAAATTTTTGTCATCTGTATTTGTGAATGGTATACATGTCTTGAAAAAAATGCATATTCTTTTGTTTTTGCCTTTTGCTGTAGTGTCCAAGCCCCTTCATACTATAATTTGGATAGTCTTTATTATTTTCATTTTATCTCTTCTTGCTCTATTACATATTGGAACTAAATCTGATAGCATTCATTTTTTCTTGAGTAGTAATTTCGAAGATTTTTATAGTAAACTGGCAGTGACAATAAGACTTATTTAGAAATCAATTAATGTAAATATCACCTCAAAACTCAAAATATTTTTCTAAAAATATTTAAAATATAGATTTAGATATTATATATCATATCAATTTACTTGTTAAAGTGCTTTGCAGTAATGCTTGTAAATCACCTTTTTCTCAACAAATTTGTTAATGTTGCTGTTTTCCAATTTGAAACTCAAACTGAGCCAGTATCCCATGATTCATATTTTCCTCTTTTCGTAAATTAAGCAAATGTCTTTGCTTGTTGTCTTTCAACAGTGTTTTCAGGAGTTGTAGGCTATAATTGCATTTTTTAATCTCAGCTTTTCAAACTTTTGCTCCATGAAAATACATGTTTTTCATAGAAAATGTCTTGTTTCTTTTTAAAGTGATATAATATTGATAGGGAGACCAAAAGTGAAGTGTCTGATGCAGCTCATAAACTGACCCTTTGTCCTTTATCCATTAAAATTTTGATTTGTAATTTGTAGAATATTAACTCTTACTGGGCTTTTGGCATTATTTCTTTACATACATGTTTCTATACAAATGAAATTGTTAAAGCCTGATGGTCATAATCTGCTTTATGATCAGTTGTAAGTGTGAGTTTTCCTTTTCATTCTACTCTGTATTATTTAACTTGAAGTTCTCTTGCTGGTTATATACACCCTTTAGATATCTCATAGTTCACAGATAGTAAGAGAGAAAATACTTTAATATATGTGTCTCCTCTATACATGATAGTAGAAATAGTAGCTAGAAAGATAAAAAGTTATTATTCATTTTTTATTTAATTCTCCCACTATAGATACCAATATGAGATGATATATTTTGCTATATACAGTCAAATATAGATAGATTAAGTATGCAACATCGTTTATTGTTGTTGTTGAGATTAGTTCTCGCTATTTTTGCCTGTGGAACTGCAGTCTCACATTGCCCGGGGTACCACAGACTCAAGCAATCCCCAGCCTCAGCTTCCCAGGTAGCTGGGATTACAGATGGCGTGCCACCATATGCAGCTATATTTTTGGGGGACTAGGTCTTGCTACATGCCCCCAGCAGGACTCAAATCAAGATCCTTGGCCCTGGTTACGACTTCCTAGGTTGTCATTTCCTGGCTTGCGCCCTCATGCCCAGCCTAAATATGCAACATTTTAGAAATAAATAAAATTTAGATATCAAAAGGTCAATTATTTCAAGTATATTAAATACAATAATAAATTGAAAATCTTAAGTATGATTTATTGATATATTAAAAATAAACTATACAGCAAATACACCTGAGCAGGAAGATTGATACTATACTTTTAAAATACATTGTTATATAAACTAATATTATCTCAATTTAAAAACAATTAAAAAAATAAGAATAATTCCATGGATGCATATATTTAAGGTTTCTTGTTAACACAAACTTTACCAAACTATGTTGAACTGTAGTTTTTCTGCTAAATATATTTATTATTAAAATAATGATAACAACTACATATAAAGAACATATGGTAAATTGTGGCAAAAATCAACACTAGTAACCAGATTCAGGTCTGTCCATCTTGAATATATTTTCTGAAAGAAAGAATGCTTTTATTATCTATTACTTTAATTGAATTTCATTGTTTCATATAGAAAGGCAAAAAAAGGTGCAAACTATGTCTAAAAGAAGAGAGGAAATCCCCACTTTCCCCTGTGGGTTCTTCTTAGGTTGGTCAAGTAATTCAAGTAGATCAAGAAGGTTTTTGGGGAAAGAAATTAATTAGTACAGGTGGAACCTAACATAGACATGTAGATTCCAAAGAAACTGAGGCCAAATTGTGTTAATTGCTTGTAGAAGTTATATGTTGAGTTAAGATCTAATGTTTCAAGAAATGAAGGTTCACATAAGAAAATGAAGGTTCACATAAGAGAGAATATATATATATATATGATTAGATACTCAATAAGAAACCATATAGATAAGCTTCTCCTATAAAATAGTTATTTCTGAATATAATCCTGAATATAATTGAGATCATAATTCCAGTTTTTATTCTTCTAGGTGGTTAAGGTAGTGGTAAAAGTGATTCTGTGAGCCAACTGAATATCTATTGAACTTTATTGAAATAACCCCTTTGCATGTCTTGAAAGGTCTATTCTAAGCATCAGAATAGTCAGTATTACTGTAAATTTAAATCAGATCTTCAGGAATAGACTATCTGATGTCACTAGATAAAGAATAGATTAGATAGATAATAATATAAAGATTCATAGAATTAATAGCATATATTTACGAGTACATCTTATTCAATATGCATGAAAACAGATTTCATATTACCAGTAGAGTAGTAGTAAGCCTCATTTATTTACATTTTTTCTTATACTATTCAGACTTTTTCTGAAAAAAAGTATAAAACACTTAGGTTAAACTAATAAAAATAATATTTAAATAGGGTTTTATGTCATTAGGTTTTAGCACAAGGAGCTCAATTCAGCAGATGAGGAATAATTTTCTTATAATGTTATAAAATTAGAATAAATAGATTAAAGAAAAATGGTATCCATTTCAAAATTGCAAAATTTTAATTTTTAATTATGTACTTAAAATATATAGCCTGACTATTTGACTAAAGTCAAATGTGTTTTGAAAACTTACAAATTTAACATATGAAATATGTTACCAGAACTGAGCTGTTGCATATCAACTTTCCCATATTCATTCAACTTTCATCAGTGTCTTGAAATACCTGATATTATAGCCATGATTTGAGTTGTTTAAAAGCAAAAGGAGCAATGTTTACATGTCTGTACTGTTATTTAATGGCTATTGGTCTACTTATTCTGGATGAGTATTGTATGTTGTCTGACTCATTTCAATGGGAATCAACTGCCAATAGATTTTTCTCTGTTTAAAATGAATTTGTTACTATTTAAAGATCCAAATATGAGAATTTTGGCTATGAGGAAACTCATGAGAAGACTAATTGTTTTTGAAAGAGTGAGTAAATGTTGAAATGTAAGTGTTATAAAAATTGATGGTCAACATTGGCACATCAGATTACAGGGAGTAGGAAAGGGAATTTTGAAATGAGTCCCAAGGAAAATTAGTCAAAAACAAAGAAGTAACTAAGAAGCAAAGAAAGGAAAGCTAAAGAATGAGAGAGATTAGTTTTAGAAGAATAGGTCTAAAATAAGTTTATAGGGAAAGAAAGTTTATATTGATTTAAACTCAAACTAGGTAGGTACATATAGATTATGATACATTGTTTATTTAGTTTTAAAAGTAAATAAGCTTTAAGCAACACCTTGTTTTAACTTGGAATGTTAAAACTCAATAAAACAAGGAAGGCAAATTTCCCAAGCTAATACTTTCAGTGAGTTTAATTTATACATATCAGATTTATTTCAATGTAATTATGGTTTCTACATCATGGTAGCAAAAATTTTTATGCCCCAATGACCTTTTATATCAGAGCATTTGGAGAAATAGCACTTTTAAATTGTTGATGGTATCAAATGCTACAAAGCTACAATTAGTTTCATCTCATTTGTAAAACTATAAAGTTAGGTTACATGCTATTATTATCTCACAATTCATTTATTTGAATCCATTAAAGCAATTCCATTATATCCTTTTGGAAAATGGAGAAGTGTCTCTATCTGTATCATCAGATACATAGTCTTTCATAGTCTACCATAGTCTTTGAAATAGATATGATTTAAAGGGAAGAAAACCCAAAGAATAAAAACAGATTTGTCATAAATTTTAACTAGCTCTATACTTGTACAACTACATGGACAAATGGAACCAGTAAACTTATAGAAATGTTTTAAAAAATCCAAATATTTAAGAGTAATCTAACCATTTATAAATGTCAATATTGATAATGACTTTCTGGGCAATTTAATTCTACGAAATTGCCTCTTTGAGTCTTTACACAAAAGTTTAAGATTAAATAAATAATTACCATTCTAAAACCATTAAAAATAAGGTAAGTTGAGAAAATAGAAAAAAATGGAATAGAAAGTTTCTATTATAAGACACGGAACAATCATATTTATATTTGTCTCCTCCATATTGTAGGAGGTAAATTTTAAGATAAGATAAATTTAAACATAGTGAGTTTGAGATAATGAAATTAGTTTTCATAAGGACTGTCTAAGCAGAAATACATAATTGGAAGACTTTGGTACAAAGCTGGTGGTTGAAGATATTTATAAAACGCGTTTACTTTGCATTGCCATTAAAAACTATTTATTATTCTTCTCTGTTTATTTCAACTCCTTTTTGTGAATGTATTAGAAATGGTAAGAGCGTACAGACTTTCTGTTTCTTATTCCTTCAACATAGGTTGTTTTTCTCAAGATACTCATTGAGTCAATTCCCTCAAATTCTTCAGCTTTTTTTCCCCTGAAATCTTGCCTAACAGATGAAGTACAAGGTAATCATAGTTATCAAATTTATCTGACATATTTGGAATTGCAGTATGAGTCATGGATTCTTCTCAACAGATGAAACATAATTTATAAAATATATTTTGAAAACAAAAATAATTTATAAAATGTATTTTTAAAACAAAAATATATTTTCAGGGAAATATACTTTTTAATAAGCACATAAAATAATGTTTATTTTCACTTGATGTCAAGGAAATATAAATCAAAATCACAATGTGATGCCTACTATCACCTGTAGAGCAGCCCAAGAAACAAACAAACAAACAAAAACCAGAAAGAACATGTGTTGGTGAATATGTGGAAAAATAAGAGCTCATGTGCACAGTTGGTTGGGATGTAGACCAGTTCAGACCATGTGGGAAATAGTATGGAGGTTTCTTCAAAAATAAAATTGTTTCTGCCTTATGGTACAGTATTTTCACTTTGAAGAACAGAAAAATGCTAATTTGAAGAAAAATGGAATTGTGCCCTCCTATATTCACTGTAGCATTATTTACAATAGACAAGCTATTGAAATAATCTTAGTGCCCAAATTCAGATGAATGGATCAAGAAGGTGTGTCATGCAATGACACATGTAGCATAGCAATATACTACTCAGTTATCAAAAAGATTGACAGTTGTCATTGATCCATGGATGGAGCTGTAAGATTTATGCTAAACAAAGTAAGTCAGAAGGAGAAAGGGAAATAATGGATGGTGTCACTTGTATGTAAAATA
Organism: Uropsilus gracilis; assembly: GCA_004024945.1. Taxonomy (NCBI): domain Eukaryota; kingdom Metazoa; phylum Chordata; class Mammalia; order Eulipotyphla; family Talpidae; genus Uropsilus; species Uropsilus gracilis. Next base: position 131,609 of record PVHY01000172.1, read on the forward strand.
AAGAGAAACCAAACAAAGGATCAGTTAATACTGAACTAACAGCTCTGGAAAGAACTAAGGCTACTAGAAGAGTGAGTGGAAAAGGAAGGTAAGAATAAAATGGGGACTGATGGAGGGGGGGACAACAAAAAATGCATTCCCTAAATACCTCAAGTAAAAGAAGTAATTTTAGCAAACTAAATTTGGGGGAAAGAGATGTAAATTCAACTAACAGCAACGGAACCTGTGAACATTTCATTTGCAGTTGTGACATGGATTTTTTAATTAACCCCATCAGTAAGTAAATTAAACACTCCTGTGCTCACTTGTTTATATTGCCTAAATTTACCAACAGCTTTATCTCCATCCCAGCTGACTTTTGCAGCAGCCATTTATAACACTTAAGATAAAGAGTTCATATATATGATTAGTTGATGTCTTAATAAGAATCAAGATAATTCAGTCCTTAGAATTTAAAAAAAAATATTGCTGGGAAAAATTGTATCCACATGCCTTTCTGAGTACATAGAAAATAACATAAATCACAAATTTAAAATAACATTTAAACATAAAACTCAGATTAAAGTTCAGATTTTGCCAGGATGTTGGCAAAATCTGAGATATGATATCAAATTCAAAGCAACCAAATAAGAAAATGGATTTCATCAAAATTTGATGTTTTGTTTTAAAGGGCAACATCAATAAAATGAAATGGGAGAAAATATTTCCAAATAAATTTATGATAAGAGACTGTATCCAGTAGTAAAGAAAACAGCTATATGACAGCTTTATGACAAAAGGAATTCTCAATTAAAAAGATATCTGATTAGACATTAGCCATAGGGGATATGCAAACTGAAAATAAGTATCTCAAATAATACTCAGCTTCATTAACCACTAGGAAAATGCAACTCAAAATGACAATGAGATACTACTTCATACACATTGAATGTGTACAATCAGAAAAATCCAGATGTTAATAAAGGTTGGTGAGAATATGGAGTTGACTAGTATAAAGTGCATATGAAAATAGTAGTCATTTTGAAAATATTTAATGTTTCATCAAAATATTCAGCAGTTGCCATATGTCTCAAGAATTCCATATATTTGTTTATATTTCTATAAAAACTGCCTCTCATCTATTTCCAAGAGAAATGAATATAAATTTACAAAAGTTGTAATGTTTTCACCTTAAGATGTAAAATTTGGAAATAAAACAAGTATCTATAATTTGATGAATTAACAAATAAAATATTATGTATCCATACAATAAAAAATCATCCATCAAACAAAAGATGCATTCCTGATATATGCCACAACATAACTTAAAGAGCATGATGTTATATGTCAGTCACAAAATTGCATATATATACATATATAATTACACAAACATGCTGTGTGTGTTATTATATGTGCATGGAAAGTCAAAGGCAATAAAAATTTGACAAAGATGTAAGAAAGTAGTCCTTCATTATATATTTATATCTGTATTTATCAACATTAAAACTGTCCAAAAATTCAAAATTGGAACTTACTATTATGGTGTTGAGTTTTTTGGGGTGATGGCAAAATGTTGTAAAATATATTGTGATTTTTATACAACTCTAGGACTTTTTAAAACCAATAATCTAAATAAATAAATTGTATGTTATGTAAAATATATCTTAATGAAAGTTTTTATAAAAATAAACAAAGTGGAAAAATATCACTTCTACCCTGAAATACTGACAAATACATACCCATTTCACTTAACTTGGTCATTACTTTTTTAAACGTAGACCAATCATACCAAACAATTTGCTTATTTGTATGTGTAGACTTTATATCCCTTAACCATAATACACCTACCTTATTATATGAAGCCTATTTTATGTTTGTACTTTTTTCTCATTGGTGTTTTACAAAACAATGTTTAGCTTAGAATATTCTGACTATGAATAACTTAGAATAGTATTGCTCTCAGATGATCTTCCTCAAAACATGGAAAGTGAAGACAAGGATGATGATATTAAGGGGATGATGAACAAAATTGGGGTGAGAATGGTTTATATATATACATGTAATATGAAGCACTGAGAAGAGATAATCATTTCACAGTATTCATGTTAGAAAGAATTGTCAAGTTTGGTCATGAAAAAACTGAGCACAAACAAATTCAAGTTTATGTTACAGAATGACAAGTTTGCTGATTTCTAAGACTGTCAGCACTTACATTGATGGGTAGAATCTAGAGAGGCGTAATTCAGAATGAAGGAGTTTTATGAAACTTGTCCATAAATAAATGATCTTGCTGCTTAGACCTCCTAGCACATGGGGAAAAAGAGACTTTGTTTGGAATGCAGGTGTAATTTAATTGGGATTTTGAATGTTAGTTTCTTTTTTTATTTATATATAAATTTCACAACATTGTAATCTCACAGATTTGCCCCTCCGTCCCCTCCCTTCCCCCCTTTCCCTCTTGCTCAAAGTTGTGCACTTCAGTTTGGTGCTTAGCTAACATGTTTTGACTTTTCCTCAAGGCTTTTGTTTATTTTTTTCACTACATCCCATATATTAGTGAAACCATTTGGTTTCTGTCTTTTTCTTTATGGCTTGTTTCTGCTAATATGATTTCTTCTAAATACATCCATGTTGTTATAAAATCATCAAATTTGTCATTTTTAATTGATGAGTAATATTCCACATGTATATATACCACATTTTTTTTCATCCAGTCATCCGTTTTGGGGCAATTAGGTTGTTTCCATGACCTTGCAATTATAAATTGTGCTGCAATAAACATCCGAGCACAGGTGTCCCTTCTTGCCCTCGTTGAGATCTCTTTTGGGTAGATTCCCAAAAGAGCAATTGCTGGGTCAAATGGTAGCTTCATTTTCATTAACTTTAGGGTCCTCCAAACCGCTTTCCATAGTAGTTGGAATAGTTTACATTCCCACCAGCAGTGTAGTAGTGTTCCTTTTTCTCCACATCCTCGCCAGCAATTCTTGTTGCCCGTTCTTTGGATGTGGGACATTCTTACTGGTGTAAGGTGGTATCTCATTGTGGTTTTGATTTACGTTTCCCTTATTACTAGCGACGTTGAGCAATTTTTCATGTGCCTGTTGGTTTCTTAATGGAGAGTTTCGCATCGTGTTGATTGGAAAGCTCCTTTGGTTTTTGGAGTATGCCTTATATGGAACATATAGACTTGATAAGGCATACCATTTAAAATAATATAACATTTACTTTTAGAGCTATTTCTATGTCTGTAGTGTATAGGGAAAAGGAGAAATAGAAATATGGAGTAGGAGGTGGTAATAGGAGGGGGAGAGAGACAGAGAGAGAAAGAGAGGGGCTAAAATTATAATTATTACCTGGGATAGAATGGTTGTTTGTGTTCTTTGTATGGTTCCTATGAGTACTCTTTAAGTTTAAAACTATTTCAAAAAAAAAGTTAATACAATAATTGAATGCCTACACTACAGGTACATGATAAAGGATGAAGATAGGAGTGCACATTAACAACTGAATATGTGGAATGGTCATATTTAAGAAGTTGAAAACAAGGCAAACTAGAAAATAGCACAAATGAGAACATTCATCAAGAGAGAACTATAAGATATTTTTTGCATTTACGAGTATAATCAAAATTTTCAAATCCCACTGTTTCAAAAGATATTTGCTGTCGATAATGTTCTTTTCTATTACTATTTTATCACTTGAGCCCTAATTTGCTCCTATTTAGGGATCAGGGAAAGAGAAGTGAAAAGATTTTCTCTAAGACTTCATCTGAACAGAAATTTGTTTCACAAGCACTCAGAAATCAGTACAGTCTTATGATACCTTATTAAAAAAATAAATGTGATATGCGTATTCAGAGAAACTTAAATAAGAACTGTTTTTTTTAATAAAAAAATGCCAGCTACATATCAAGACCAAGCTGTTAATTTTTTGAGAAATGACATTTATTAAATTGAAGTTTTTTCTTATCTTTTTAAAAATACTGAAACATGTGGGGTGATACCTCAGGCAGAGCATATTACTGCAGAAGAATGAATTTCTAGTTATTTTTTCATACATAATAAGCATTTCTATTTCTATGCATCCTTCAGCATGGTGTGAGTTCTTCAAAGTGCTGCCCCATGCCACATCTCTGTCTTCTGCATCACAGCACCTGCTGGAGTATGCTGATAATATCCCCAAACTTCTACATTGCAAGTTTCTCAAAGACAGATAACAAAGAAAAGTTCAGACATTACAAAACTGATATTATATGGTAGATACTAAAAGCTAAAGGGATTAATGAAGAAAGGTGACTAAATCTAATACAACAGCTCATTCATAGTCTTTAAATTGGTAAAAAAATGTTGACTGGTATAAAATTGAGATGTCAGCAGGTAATGCCCCAAGAAAGGAGACATCATCAAAAACTCCCTTTTCACATCATATCATTCTCTTGTTCTGAGAATGAGTATATACTTGATACTCTGACCACCTCAGCAAAAACACTGCCTTAACATTCCTTAGCTTGATTTATAGTTTTGTCACTTGCTCTCTATCTCAAAGACTGCATTTAAGATCTAGTGAGAATAAAGAATCTCTATACTTTTTCTTACCAAGTAAGGAATATATTTTTCTGGAAATAAATGAAGAAATTTTAATAAAAATTTCTTATTTTGCTAAATAAAAATGATGTAATAATAAATGTAACCATTAAGTCTAAGAATATATTGATATTAGCTAAACATACAATCCAAGGTTCTTTAAACTATAAGTGGCTGATAATATTTTTATAACTAATTTGTATTCATTTTAAACTCATTAGTTCCAATGTTAAAAAGCATAAAGAAGATTTAGTATTATTCTATTAGAATGTTATTTCCTAAAATTAAAAAAAATAGTTTTATAGCGATGTATAAGCTATTTATAAGTATGTTATTGTATGTTTAAACAAAGTGAAATACTGTCTAGATATAAGGATACTCTTGAGAATACAGATATAATTTACATTAATATATGATATAGGTGTTAAAGGTCAAATGGCGATATATTATAATGCTTCTCAGATACAACTGAATCAAAAAATAACAACTATCTGAAACCTCGAGGGTCCCATTAAAATGATGAGAAATAAATGTTTTATAAGAGATGGAGGAAGAGAACTCAATAACTGTGACTGGAAATGAGACTGTATTTTTAACATTGAATGTGTAGTTAGTTGCTTCATTCATATTTAAGATGACATTTATGGTTTATATATATATATATATACATATATACATTAAAGTATCATTTGCTTAAAAGACAAGAACATAGAAGGTTAAAAAAAAAAAGAATAGTTCACCTATCAGGTGTCATAAAGATGCACAATAAGATGGTCCACTGCAAGATTAAAACTAAGTAATATTTAACATTCAGTTTAAAAGTTATCTAAATAATATAGTAGAAAATTTGAGAAACTTATTATCTCTACACAAACATCCAAGCATATAAGCAAAAGAGAAGAAAATTTGGGCATTACCTCCTATTAACCAGGATGTTTTAAGACAAAGTTTGCAGAATGTTAGTTGCATTTCCATGTTATTACTAGTCCTTATGCCATTGACACATATAAAAGAAGAAAATAATGTTTTGCAGAATTAGTTAGAGAATATTAGTTGTATATTCCAACAGTGTTTCTAATTGTATTTATTCTATTTTACATTCTCAGTGAGAATTTATTATAATGCTTAAAAAGATTTGGGAGAAAAGTGACTGTGAGAAATGTTTTGTATTTTTATAGGGTTGTGGTTACAAGAGTATCCATATTTAACCAAATTATCAAAATATAAAACTTGAAATATGTGTATTTTATGAATTCAATTTATGACTTAATTTTTAACAGGTAAAAAAAAAGCACTGATTGTTTTTAGAGATTTGCTGCTTTTCAATTCCATTTGGCATACATATAAATCAATAGTATAAAGTTCCAGAATCTATGTTTTGAAAGCACAAGTGATAAATTTCTTATAGAGAGTAAACAGCAATTCTATTTTGTAATAAATTTTAAAAATTTAAGCTTTTATTAACAACAGTATTGATTTGTAACTTTCTCTTCATAATAAGTAGATAATTATGTCTCTGATGTTGGAAATGCATTTTCTATTTAAACTGAACTTCTTTCTTCAATAGCAAGACAACTGTGTATTATAATGTTTATATCCTGGGCAGAATAGATAAAAATACAATTAATTAGTCTCTGGTTGTCTATTACTTTAAGACTTGAAAATATGATATTGGTATAATAATAAAAGATAAGTCAATTTTAAAAAGATTTTTTAGTTTCATCTGTGCTATATTTAAAGGCACCATTGAAAACTCCTCCATGCAAGATGAAATATGACAACATGAGATTAAATTAGAATGAGATACAGTAAAATTGTTTTCAGTTTTATAAGATTCTTGCATTAGGTGTCAAAACAATACTGGCAAAAATTCTTAAATAATGAACAATGTAGATCAAACATGATAAATTGCTTTTCAAAAGAGAAAGCTAAAAGAAATAGAATATGAATTCCCTCTGAAAACAAAATGTTGCACATTTTAACAGAAAAAAATCCACATAGTACAACCTTAATGTCATCTGTATTTTCATATATTATTGATAGATGGCATATTGATATTTGACATGGCAGGAATTTCAAAAACTACAATTAAAAAAATAATACTGTGATAAAAATTAAGACTTGTTGCCTTGGAGAATCATGTTGCCTTAGAAATTTTAATTTCTAAGAATTTAAGTAAACAATATGAAAAAGCATCATTTAATTAAAAAAATAAATTAAGCTGAACTTAAATTTTGAATTGAGTCACTTTCTCAAAAATTCAACTTAAATTAGTAAGTAATTTTATAAAAATGGTATTTACATAGCATAACTATATTAATTTCAAATTAATTTTTCAGAGAACCTGTAACAGTAAATTTGTTTAAATGTTCTAATGCTGTGTGCCATTTGCATACCACAAGAGTCAGTCCAGACGAGATAAAGGAAAACCTTTCTCTCTTTCTCTGTCTCTGTCTCTGTTTCTCTCGTCTCTGTCTCTCTTGTCTCTGTCTCTCTCTGTCTCTGTCTCTGTCTCTGTCTCTGTCTCTCTCTCTCTCTCTCTCTCTCTCGTTAATGGTCCCTAAGAAAACTTAGGGACTGACTGAAATGACCTTTTCCTTATCAAAGTAGTGACCACCTGCCTACACTACCCCTCCCTCAATTACTTGTCTTCTTGGAATTCAATAGGCCCTCGTGGTGTCCCTATAAATACCCTTTCTTTTCTTAATAAAGTTTTCTTATGGCCCATACTTCCATTTGACCCCGCTGCAATCTCTCCTCGTGGGTTTGTTTAGGGGGCTGTGGCCCCCAGTACTGGTGTTGATGCATTAAAATAGCTATTGCTAGCATTGATGGGTGGAGATTTGGAGAAAGGAAGTTAAGAGGATTGGGAGAAAAGAGAATTAAAGGATCAGGGAGGGGACAGAGATAAAGACAAGTGAAAGAGACAGAACAGAACAGAACAGAACAGAACAGAACAGAACAGAACAGAACAGAACAGAACAGAACAGAACAGAACAGAACAGAACAGAACAGAACAGAACAGAACAGAACAGAACAGAACAGAACAGAGAATAGGAGAGAAGAGAACAGAAGAGGACAGAGAGGAGAATGGAGAAGGAGCAGAGAGGAGCAGCAGGGAGGCTGGAGGCACTCAGAACTGCTGCTTCCATGAGGGGCAGCAGGGAGGGAAGGAAGCCAAAATGTAGCTGCCATCCCCATGCCCAGCCTGGGCCGGTGAGGAGCCCGGGGAATCATCTTGGAGAAACTTGTGTTCCGTGTGAGCTGTCTTGGAGAACTGAGGAGAGTTTGCTGTGTTGCCGTTTTCAACGTGAGACGTCTGAAGCGCTTGCTGTGTTGCTGTAAGGAGTGAGTTTTGCTGATGCCAGGGCCATTGTGGAGCTAGAGCTGATGGAATTGCCGGAGCTGTGCCTTTTGGAGAAGAATTGATGATGACACCCTGGTCTTCCTCGTTGGATTTGAATTTCCTGCTTTTGGAGAAGGATCGACGACGCCATCTTGGCTTCTTCTGGCTTGCAGTGAGTGCAACTGTGTCTTTGAGGAAGGAACGGTGGTGCCTTCTTAACTCCTTCATCCAGCTAAAGGTGGGGCAGTCACCACTTTGTGGACACACATGGCTGCTGAAGCCATGTACACTTTGGACTAGAGACTGGACTGTGTGGTAAGATTACTAAAGAGGTTCCCTGTACCTCTCCGTGACTCTTTTCCAATTTGTCTTTTAGTAAGTAAATTTGTTTTTGCCTCTCTCTTAAAGTTTATGTGGTATTGCTACTGCATGTGTGGACTGGGAAGAACCTGGTGTATGGCTGGCTTTAAGGGCCAGCAGCTACCCTTTGTAGGTTTGGGTAAGCACCTCGTTTTGTCTGCATTCTCACCCGATATCAGGTTCATTTCTCCTACTTTTCGTCTGGCGGTCAACATTCTAAGACATCTATTTTAAATAATAGTTGAAGGAGAAATAATGAAGTAGATTAGTCATATGTGTTTATATTTTTCTTCTCTATTTCTTTTTATCTTTAGGCAAGTCATTCTTATCTAAGAAAATGTATTTCTGTGTTTCTAGTTACATGAAATAGAAATAGTAGTATTTGTTTCATGTGGCTGATAAAATGACCAAATGAAAAATATATAACACTTTATGAAACTGCTGATTAATAATGGTAGATCAATGCAGGCTAATTGCCTTTCTCTTCACCATTACTTCTTTGAAAACACTTATCAACTAAATGTTTAATAGTGTGACTATACTTAAGAAATCATTTTCTTTTCCTTACTACTGTAAAGAATTTAGTTAAATAAATTACATCTAACACAATCATATAGATAATACATAGCATATGACTTGGAAAATGTCAATCAACAAAGGAAACATTTATCTACTTATTGAATATCTATTTCTTTATTATTTATTTAGGAGATAGTTATTTCATCAGAAAATGATATTAAAAAGTCCTAAGATAAAATCATGATATTTAATGTAAATATTTATACTTTTCATGTGGAGCATTGTAGGGACACTTCATTTAATTGCAACTTGCTTTACTGAATTTTGCAAACATTGTGCTTTTAAAATTCAGGGATTGTGGCAACTCTGTGCAAGTAAGTCTATTGGCACTATTTTACAAAAACATGTCACCTTATGTCTTTAACACCTTAAGTAATTCTCTCAATATTTCAACTTTCTCATAATTATTTTATCTATTATGATGACTTGTTATTTCTGATCATTTGTATTAATACTCTAACTGTTTTAAGAAGGTATAAATCACACCCATATAAGACCATGAACTTAATTGTTAGTTGTTGTGTTTGTATTGACTGGTCCATGGACCATTCATTCCCATCTGTCTTTCTCTATGTTGACATCCCTGGCCCCAGAGACATAACAATAGTAAAATCAGTCTAATTAAAAACCCTGTAAGACATCTAAATATTTGCACATCTCTCACTTTAAATCAAAAGTTGGGAATGATTAATATTGTGAGAAGTTATATTGAAAGTCAAGATGAAACCTCGGCCTCTTGTGCTGGTTTGCAAACTTGTAATGCAAAAAAAAAAAAAAAAAAAAAGAGTTCTTGAAGGAAATTGAAAGTGCTCCTCCAGTGAGCATGCTAATGGCAAGAAAATGAAACCATCTTATTACTAATATGAAGAAAGTTATATTGATGTGGACAGGAGATCAAATCAGTGACAGCTTTCCTTTCACTTAAACTTAATCCAGAGAAAGGCCCATATTTTATTCAATTCTGTGAAAGCTGAGGGAGATGAAAATGTTCTGAAGAAAAGTTTAAATCTAACTCAGTTGGTTCATGAGGTTTGGGGGAAGAAGTCATCCTGTAACATAGAAATGCAAGGTAAAGCAGCAAATGCGGATTGAGAGACTGCAAGTTACTCAGAAGATGCAGCTGAGATAAATGGTAAAGATGACTAGAAAAGACTTGATTCTTGTATTGTAGAAGATATCATCTAACTCTTTCATAGCTAGAGAGAAGAAATTAATGCTTAACTTCAGATTTTCATGATAGTGTCCTCTTGTTAAAGCCTAAAGCAAGAAATACTAAACTATCAGTGCAAAATTCTGAGGGCCTTAATATTTATGTTAAATTGACTCTCTTTGCTCTGTGTATGGAATAATGGCTCTTGGATTACAATACATCTAATTACAACATTGTTCACTGAATATTTTAAGCTCACAGTTGAGACCTGTTCCTCAGTAAAAACAAACAAACAAATAAATAAATTACCTGTTCACATAAGACCTCTAATGAGGGTGCACTAAGAGATTAATGTTATTTACACACTTGTTAACACAAGGATTATTTTACAGTTCATGGATAAAGGAGCAATATTTACTTTTAAGTCTTATTATTTAAAAAATGTATTTCATAAGGTTATAGTTTCCATGCATAGTGATTCCTCTAATAAAGCTTAGAGAATCAGTTGAGAAGTTTCTACAATAAATAAATAAACCTTGCTAAGAGCCATGAGATGCTCTTAACATTTAAGATTCATCAGGGGGAGAAGGGGGTCAGACATCAATATGCGCATTAGTACGAAGACATTGATTCCAAATCGCATGGATAATTTGGAGAGTTTCTAGTTTTCAGTGGAGGATATCACTCACTACAGATGTGGGGGAAATAGCAAGAGAGCTAGAATTACAATTGGCACCCATGTGCATGACAGTTGCAGCAATCTCACTATCATGTTTGAGCTACTGAAGGAGCTGTTTTTGATGAATGGCCAAAAGGATTCTTGAGAGGATATTTAATCTGTTAAGATGATTAATATGACTAAAAATTATTACATTCATTTAGCTGATAAGGTAGCCATAGGGTTTGAAAAAATTGACTCTAGTTTTGAAAAAGAAAAAAAATGTTACTTGAGAAAAAACTACCAAGCAACATGGTCATGTACATAAAAATCTTTGGTGAAAAGAAGAGTCAATTGACATGGCGAACTTCATTGTTGTCTGTTTTAAGAAACTGCCATACTACTGCAAGTTAAAACAAACTATATCCTGAGCAGCCAGCTACCATTAGATTTTGGGGGAATAATCTCCACAAGCAGAAAGATTACAACTCACTAAAGACCCAAATAATGGATAACATTTTTAAGCACAAAGTACTTTTCATATAAGCATGAACATTGTATTTTGATAAAATGCTATTGTAGAGTTACTAATGCTCAGTATAAATATAACTAACATATGTACTAGGAGACTATATCGTGACTCCTTTTATTTTTATATTTGTTTTATTGCAGTTGTCTTGAAGTACACCTGCAATATTTTTGAGGTGTTTAATTCACAACACAAATAACAGGCTATCTAATATTAAACATTACAAAGTGATCTCATAATATGGCATTATTACAGTGCTGAAGATTTCCATTAGTTTATTTCAAGATTTTTTATGCTTCCTTGAGACTCAGCTCTGATTTATGGTTACATTAAACTATGCTTATAATCCTACTTTTGGCATTTTAGTACATAATAATCTGAAACTAATATTTTCTGATAAGGCACATATATAAAATGTGCATCTGCTTCAGTTGATTAAAAAGCTGATTATAGATAGATTGGATCCTTTCATATCACTTTCATTTTCATTTGAGGTTCAGATTTTCTGAGCTGGCCAAGGAATGCAATTTAAGTATAAGAAATGACATCAACTATACATTTTCTTATTTAAAAACGATCATTTATATTTCTACTATATTCTCCTGTCCCTATAAGTTTTCAAATACTCACTTTTTCTACTTATAATGTATTTTTAAAGTCTTTTGAGACATACACGAAAACTGCTCCAAATAAATTTATCACTTCAAATACCATAAAATTTAATTATAAGTTTACTTTTGAAAATCACAGTGGTTTTCATATTCAATTGGCCATTTTCATTTAACTTTAAAAATACAGATATGATTGCTTTCTTAAATGTACTATTGTTTGCTCTCAAGAAGCTTTAATCCTTGTATTTTTTGAGAAAAATTCAAATCATTTACATTACAGTCTTTTTAAAAATTGTTTTCAGCAAGAAAGTTCCAAAAATATTAAATAAGGTATATGATTTTTTAATGCCTTTATCTAGATAAATTTAGATGAAACAGTGTCTTAAATATTTTTAAAACATTTTCAAAATGAAGGTGTTGATACAGTAAGGGTAAAGTCTGCTTGATAAATATCATGATAAGATTTATCTTGACAAGATTTATCTTGTATTATGAAATGAACATCTTTGTTATAAACTTATTTTACAGTCTCTAACAGTTTCTATCAGAAGTATAGAGAAATAGAAAAGAACTGGAGATGGAAGATCAAGTGTCCATTTGATTTACCACACAGAATAAGTATGTTTGTGGACCTTACAGTCACTAACACAAGATCAGTCTTTTACATGGAGTGAGAGTTACATGGTTTCTGCTCATAAAGAGAATATCAAAAGATTGAATAATTAATTTAAGTAAAATGCAATGCAATATAAGAATTAATATAAATATAAGTAGAGTTTATTCTGATGTACTGTACTGTTCACAAAATAAATGGTACAAAAAGATTCCAGTTTAAACCAAAATATACAACTGATTTTTTAATGCATTCATATGGTAACGTTTTCTGAATTTATTCCCTGCTCATGTGAAGTATCCAAGCACCAGAAACCCACTCACCAAAACTGCAAGAGGCAATGTGAAGAAACCTTATAGTTATTCTGTTTTTTTAAATGATGTATAAGTTAATAGAAAATATCCTGTTTTCCATAATATTTTAAACCATTTGTATCTATGTTGTCAAAAACTCTGCCTATCATTGCAAAAAACTTGGCCATATGATTAGAATGATTTTGAAACAAATTCTGGCCTTAGAAAATTGAGCCACTTGAATAACTCAAGAAATAGAATAAATGAGAACAAAATAACCACTTATTCTATAGGTAAAAAGATGCTATAGCATATTTTATTTCTTGAATTTATTCATTCAAATAAATTTATTGATCAGTAATATTACCTTTATATCCTAAGTTAAATAACATAAAAATCCATTTTTCTGAGTTCAATGAAGGAAATTCCTAAATATCATCCTAATAGTGAAGACAGTTATCTGATGAATATATATATTTCAACATACAGGAAAAAGGGAAAAAATAGCTACTTAAGGAGGCAAAGATCTAAACTATGGCTTCTCAAATGCTCTAACATCATAGCAGGTAAAACAATTTCAATAAGTGCATTTGAAGATTCTGTGATACAAACAGGTCATTTCACTACGTTCTCTTAATTTTCTGGAATTTCACATTTGACATTTACATTGCAGTTAATTATAGAAATGTATTTTTTTTCATGAAGAATATGTTAGGTAAGAAATAGTAATGTAGAGTCACTAAAATAGGGTATATTGTTTAGTTTTTATAATTTTACAACTAGTGTACTTATTGGAAAAGTGTAAGAAATATTTATGAATTTGGCAATTTATATACAATATATTTCTTACATATTTATAGGAGCTAATTTAATATTACATTTTACTTGTAAATTACTTGGGAAAGAATAGTGAATGTGAACGGTAGATTTTAACTGTCAAAGGAAGTGGGCACAAAAATTAAAGCATATTTACACTTCACACATTCTAGTACAAATTGGAAATTGAGATTTTTTTTCATTGCATGCCAATGTTTAATGTTTCAGATGATTTCTTAGGAACAAATGTTAGAATACATTAAATAATTATTGAATTACAATGCTCATTCCTGCACATTAAACAAATTATTTATGTAAACAAAACATTTCATGAATGACAACTTATGTAAATCAAGTACAAATGTCTTAAGTAATTGATTGGTTTCACATGATTGAATATTCATTCACTAGTGAGTAGTATTTATGCTCTAGAATTTGTCTTGTGGGGTTTAAAAATAAAGTCATTGAACAGTTGTATTCCTCCAATTTTGATGTCACTGGAATAATAATTTGTGACCAATAAATCTCATATATACATAACCAACATAAAGAAGTGTACATGTACTCTATATAAACACACATAACTTTATCTACCATTAAGGCAATATTCACAATGAATCTGTTTACTTTCTGCTTAATATTCGCCTATTCACTTTACTTATAACATTTGCTATATCCCGGTTACTTGCAATTTTCAGCTCTCAGTATTATTTTCCATCTTCACTGATTTATTCCCTAAGATTTGTAACATCTTCAAAAACTCATGAAACTAATGACATAATGAGATAGATACAAACAAAAGCAGCTTTTGATTCTTCATCTATAAGGTCCACAAAGATTTGTTTCCTCAGCCTTCATTCCATCCTTGATCAATCAGAATACAGGAGCATGCTCTTTATATGTGGTTATTATAACCTCTTATGAAGCTTAGAAATGTGATGTCGGGATGAATACAAACACAGAATGAAAATTTCTGGAATTCTACCCTAGCAGTCATCTATCCATCTACCCACCCATTTTTTATAATAATGGAGAGAGCAAATTATTTTCTAGAAGTATAATTGGCAAATGCAGTTGTACATATTAATAGTGAACAGCATGAATATGTGTACATTGTGAAATTATAAGCACAATCAATTTAATTAATGCCTGTCTTAACACCATGTTTTGAATATATTCAACAAGATACCCTTTTATGTATGTGTGTGTATACACATAGGAGTATGGATATCTATTCAATATTCTGATTTTCGTTTCTTTAAATAAATACCCAAAAGTGAGAATTGTAGGTCATATCCTTGTTTTACTTTTTACTTTTTAAGGAATCTCTATATTGTTTCCTATAATGGCTATATCAATAGTCTATTCTCAACAATAAAGCATAAGTGGTCCTTTTTCTCTACACATTCTAACAAGAGGTTTTATCTTTTCTCTTGCATAATTACCAATCTAAGACTAAAGCAAAATCAACAATTCTAGTAACAATGAAATCAAAGTGAAAAGTTACTTAAGAGATAGATATTTAGGTCATATTTAGGTCATAAACAAAAATAATGAACTATTAAAACCATTGTGAGGTCAATAACAAATACTTTAGCATAGATGATCATTAGCTCATGCAGATGAATCATTATAAATCAGTTTAACCATGATAAGATTTTATGCAAGAAAATTTCCTTAATTTTAAGATTTTTATATTGAAGAATTTAAAGATAAAGTGGCATGTTATCTTAGTTTCTTTTCCTCAGTGGAAAGACAAAATAAGAAGATATAGCAAATCTTGAGTAATTCTTAAATCTAGATAATGTATATGTGATGACTCATTTGACATTATTTCTACTTTTATGTTAGATGTTCCTAATAAAATGTACTTTATAATGAGAAAGGATTTTGTAATTTCAAATTTTATTATTTAAAAATTTCAGTTGACAAATTATTGCCTTTTAAGGTTTTTTGATATATCTATCACATTTGTAAATAGTTACTAATAAAAAAGAAAGTACAATAAATAAACCTTATTTTAATAAGATTAACACATATAAGCAATTTATCTTTAGGAAACACAACTTTAAAAACAGTTATCAGTTCTTAGGCTACTGACTTTACTAATTCTCCATTGCATCATATTTTGTGTTTGGTTTATCTGTCAATATTAATTTTTTTAATATTAGAATTCACTCTTAAATGCAGTGATAGTCTTAGATTTACCACTACAATTGAATGCATCAGTTTTCACATTCATGTCTTTGTTCCTGACAGGAATATTATGATAATAAAAATAGTATTTGAATAAATATTTCTACTGTCAATTCAATATTATTTCTCATGTTTAGCTAGATCTCAAAAGTTTGCCTAATTTCTCAAACTAGTTTTAAGATAAGTTTTTATAAGGGTTAAGTTAAATTTTTATTTTTTTCTTGGAAAATACCTTTTGTTAAAATACAGTAGTTTTTCTTTAAGTATGAAAGTTCATATTGCTTGTAAAATATCTATCATAAAGATAGAAGTTCAGATGCTAGTATAAAATTGTATGAATGATATTCTTTTCAGGAATGTCAAGCAATCAAAAGAAATGATTGTTTCTTTCTAGTGCTGGAATAAGCCTGCACCGTTTAGTTTTTGTATCTTTATTCTGAACTACAGTTTATTCTTCTGTTATTAGCATTTCTTCAAATCACATCTAATATACCTTTCCACCACAATACCTCAATTCTTCATTCTTGGAATAGAAATAGAACTGAGAAAGTATGTAAACTTTTGCTTATGTCTTGCTTATGTCTTGCTTCTCTGTCAGTTTAAGACATTTTCTCTCCATCATATTGTGGATACTTTTATCAGTCTTAGTAGCTTATGTACATAAAACTTCACAATAGTCTAAAACAGCATCAAAAAAATGTGACAGAAAAGAAAAGAATACCAGCTATTGATGCTTTGAGAAAGTTTGACACAATGTAATTATATATCTTAGGCATTAACAAATATTACATTTTAAGTTATTTAGTACTTTATTTTGACATGATTCCATTAATAACATTGCAGACATTATCAATGATGAGGTTTTATCATTATTATCAGGATATTGGAAGAAATAAAATTAGCATTCCAGTTTTATTCAAAAAGGACAAAATGCCCAACCTATGAAAAGTTGTATAAATCTACAGGGTATGGGTATGTGTGTGTGTATTGAGCAAAATATAGTGAGTTTTTTTAGAGAAGATAGTTTACAAAATTTCTGAACCAAGAAATCAGAATTCAGCATAATAATAAAATAGTTGTAACATATATATATATATATATATATATAATGGAATATTACTCACAATCAAAAAGACAAGTTTATGTCATCTATGGAAATATGGTTGGAATTAAAAGGAACCATGTTAGCCAAAATATACAAGAAAGAACAAGACAAATACTTGATGACCTCACTTCTATGTGGACTCTAGGGAACATACAAAAGGACAAGAAAAAGTTAAAATTAATAAATTGATAGCATAACTAGAACATGTAGCAAAAGAGAGAGGGACAGCGGATGAAATTGGGGAGGATGAATAGAAGGGATCAGGATGATGGTTCACACGTGACATGTTAGTAGGAGAACTTTGGGGTATACAATGATTTAAGAAAAAATAATGATCAATAAAAAGTTAAAAGAAAAGGAAAATATATATGAAATATTCATTTAAAATAACCTAGCTCTGATTGTGGTATTATTTAGGCAATATTATTTGAGTAATGATTCAAAGAGATACCATACAACAAAATGATTTACTGTCAGATAAAGTATAGAATCATGGTGGCTTAAACTATCAAATATTGTTTCTATCTATTCTAAAAGCATTCACACAAATATATTACAAAGATTATAGCAGGTAAGTGATAGATAGCAACACAGGTTTTGACATTCCCATTAAGTGATATATTCACTCTTCGTTTCATTTCATCTGAGTGAGTTCTGCAATGGTTTAACTAGAAAAACATGGTAAGATGAACAATTTGTTCATTCTCTTGCTCTACCTTCAACTTTCTGATAGGTTATGGTTTCATTTCTTGAAAGACATTCCTGGAACTTACAGTTCCTATGAGAACAGTTCACTTTCAAGCAATTCACTTTCCTAGTAAAAAGAACACAAAATTTGTGGAGATATTCTGCCTATAAGAAAGAGAATTGAATTCAGCTTCCCAGGCTTTTTTTTTTTTTTTTTTTTTTTTGCCAAGATACCAGTTCTGTAAGTGAAGGTATGTTGCATTCTTTATACAAATCCAACCACCTGCAGAACATCACACATCCAATCTAGTCAAGATTGTGCAGCAAAATAATTGGCAAAAAAAAAAAAACTATTTCACTAAACCACATAATTTTGTGATATGAAATAAAACTTGTTGGTTTTATTAATTTTGTGGAAGGAAAGAAGAAAGTTATTTAGAAAAAAAGAAATTATTAGTTAAGTGAAGTAAGTTAGGAATTAATCCTAGAAATGCTCCCTCCTGTTGTCTATAATCACCATGAATGCAGACTTTCTCCTAGTTTGGTTTCTTAAGTGGCTTGGAATTGTTAAGTGAATAAATAGTAAACACAGTAAGACATTGAGTATGTGCAAGCAATATTAGAAAACAGAATTGTATCCAATATCTAAGAGTATAAGAACACAATCTGAAGCAAGAAAAGCTAATGGATTTAAAAAAATTCTTCATGCAATGCTGACACTTTGAGTCACACCAGAAAATTCTTTTAAGGGAAATGTTTTTTTAAACAACGAATATCACAAACCCAAGGCTTGCAAGGATGTTCACAGCTGCAAATTTTCTCTAGGAAAAAGCAAAACCTTTTTTCTGTCGAATGTTTAAGACTCAAAAAATATTGAACAGTGAAAATAATGTCAAAATCATGAAATTAATTTACTTGTATCTATAGTTTCTTTCAAAAATGTAATTGAAGTCACATTGATAACAGACATTTTCATTTTTGAGGTATTCATAAAGATGTTAATTTTCTAACTGAAAATACTTCCTACATGTTTCTTTCCTCTGATTGTCATTTATTATTAACTCTTGTTTATGGTCTGTTAGTTAGTTTCATTCCATGTGACAGTATTCATATCCAAGTCAGTTTCAATTAATTTCTTAGGAAGATTCTTAAGACAGGTTATTTACTGATTTTTTAAAAGGTAACTCAAAATGGATAAAAGACTTGCATGTAAGACTGGAAACCATAATATACACAGTGGAAAACATGGGCAAAACCCTTCATGAATAATAATCTAGAAATTCATTTCTAGATATATCAATAGCAGGTAAAAAAATGAAGGAAAACATTAACAGCTGGGACTACATCAAACTAAAAAGCTTCTATACAGCAAAAGAGACAACAGAGAAAACAAAAAGAAACTCAACTAAGTGGGAAAATTTTTTTGCCCTACATACAAGTGATAAGGGTCTGATGTAAAAATACACAAAGAACTCACACAATTTAACAAAAACAAAGTAAAATACCCAATTGAAAACGGGGAGAATTAAAAGACAATTCTCCGAAGAGGAAATACAAATGGCCAACAGGTACATGAAAAACTACCTTAACCAACTTAAGAATGGCCCGCATCAAAAAAACAGGCAACAAGTGCTGATGGGAATATGGACATTCCCACTACTGGTGGGAATGTAAATTGGTCCAGCCACTATGGAAAACCTTGTGGAGGACCCTCAAACTAATGAAAATGGAACTACCATTTGACCCAGCAATTGCTCTCTTGGGAATCTATGCAAAGGGGAACTCGATGCTTGTACAAAGGGGCACCTGTACTTGGATGTTTATGCAGAACTATTTATAATTGCAAAGTCATGAATGCAACCTAAATGTCCCAAAACAGATGCCTGAATGAAAATGATGTGGTATATATACACAATGGAATATTACTCATCATTTAAAAGCAACAAATTGGATGATTTTATGATAACATAGATGTACTTAGAAGAAATCATATTAGCAGAAACAAGTCAAAAAGAAAAAGATAGACAACAAATGGTTTCACTTTATATGGGACATGAGAAAGATAAACAAAAACTCATGAAGAAAAGTCAAAACATCCTAACAACCAAGATGGACACAATTCGGGGTATGGGGGCAAACCCTGGGAATTACAAAGGTGAAATTTTTATATAAATAAATTATTTAATTAATGTAAAAAGGTAATTCATATAACATCAAATGAATTAATGATAGTAATTATAAAAAAGTGAACTAGTTTTTTTTTCTAGTATTTGTTTATTATTTTACATCCCTTTTTCTTACACTTTTTTTTTTCCTATATAGTATCCCATGTATAGATTTTCCTTTATGAAGTTTTCAACTTCATGTAGTAGTTGTAAATAATTTTGGTGAACTGTCAACAAATTTTAGCACCTCTTTTGCTTAATAAAAACCCTAACTTAGCTTTCCCACTTTCATTGGATTCAGGATATGGGTATCCCCAACCCTAAAATATGGTTGAAACTGTAAAATCATGAAATCCAGTGACAATGAACAGAAAAAAAAAAGAAGAAACAAAATGAAAGTATATATTACAACTTACATAATTTAATAAGAGAAAATATATTTTCAGTAGTTTTAGGTTGGTTTTCTTTGTTCACTGTAACATTTACTCTTCTCCTGAACAGGTTTTTTTCAGGTTACATATGCATCCTGTACTACTACATATGTTACTGTGTGGCAGTAGCTCTTAATATCATACCAAGAGAGAATATGCTAAGAATAATTTGATAGATGAGGACAAATTGTTTAATCTTATATTAATCATATTAGATTTTTCTGCTTTTACTATTTGAATGCTGCTCAAATGAAGTTTATTTAGATTTTTTGTTACAGAGGTGACCACATTTTAGACAGGTCAGAGTGAAATCCTTATTCCACTAAAAAAATGTACTATAACATAAAAAATATTGGGTTTTAGAAAAAGAAAAAAAAATCTCAAAACAGTAATCTAGATTTAGCACAAGTATTTACTAAAAGTTCACAAAATTCAGAGAAGTTCAAAAAAGCATTGTAACACTATTTCAATTAAAAGATCTAATAACCTATAATAATTAAATTTTTCATTATTAGATTTTAATTTATTTTTATTTTTACTGATTACATATATATTTCTTGCATTATTGTATACCCTGAGATTCTCCCACCATCATGTCACCTGTGAACCATCATTTATTTTATGAGATATAAAACAGTGTAATGTTTCTTAATATCCATTATGCAAGTATAAACTTGTACATTCCAAATAATAGTCATTATCCATATGTGATTATATTTAAGTACTTTTTAAATTACTTAAAAAGTACTTTAAATATTTAGTTTCTTAGTAACATTTTTCATTTCCAGAGCTCAATAGTTAAATGTAGCTGTTAGTGTCCATATTACACAACACACATGCACAACATTTTCATTATTGCCAAAAGATTTTTGATAGCAGTGATCTAAACCAGGGAATAGCAAATGATGCTTCGCAGGCCATGACCTGTTATTGTAAATAAGATCTTACTAAACAAAGCTGTGCTTATTAATTTGTGTGTGTATGGAAATGTTCACACTGCTTTGACAGAGTCAAGTAGACGTAGCAGAAACCATTTTGGCCTACAAAGCCTAAAGTGTTGTTAATTGAAATCTTAAGAAATTGTTGACCTGTGCTATAAACAATAGTCTAAACAAAATAGAACAGATTTCTTATAACTACATGTAAAAATTTTCATAAAGATTGAAGCAAATGTTTTTTATTGTCACAGAAAGTTTAAGAATATTTATTTGAATCATAATATGTATTTCTATTTATCAGACTCATAATAATGTAAATTAAATGACAACTTTATTCACATCCAAACATGAAATAGGAAAGATGATATTCAATATAAAAATAAAAATATTACCATAGGTTTCGGTTTGACTTTGGCATATTTTGCAAATGCATTTGTTATTAATTGTAGAGTTTTGATGTTCCCAATGAAATTGCTTATGCCATATATTAAAGACATAATTTTCCATATTGCCAATTTTTAGCAATATTGCCAATTTAAAAGGAATCACTTCTTGCACCTGCTAAGTTTCCATATCTGTAACATACAAATTGACTTGGATGTGTACTTTATCATTGTGAGTAAACCACAAATCTCTTCTGTGTTCCAAATAATCAGAATTGGTGCATAATCAGAAAAGCTGATTAGAACTGTAATAGATATATATCCACATGTGAAGTATTTTAAGAATTTCTAAAATTATAAGAAATATGATTTTTTTCTAAATTTTCTTTGATTTTGACATCAAGTTATGCTTAGAATCTAATTTTATGATTGTTTTAAATTCTGATATGTGCTTGCAAAGTGGGGAAAAAACAAAATCTGATAGAGATGTTAGGAAAATTATCATTTATCACCTCTCTAAATATTATAGTTTACTGACTAAAAATTTAGCTTTCCATTCAAGCTTCCAAGGTTTGTTACCACTTCTCTCACTTATAAATTTTATAATTCCAATTATACGAGATGTCAAAGAGGGGAAAAAATACCTCAGGGGTGATAACATCAGCAATGTTTTATAAGTCATTGGTTGGAAATTGTAATTAATGCATGAAGTATATGGGAATTTCATGACAGTAAAATTCTTCTGCATGGTACTCTGATGTAAGTTACCATGTGCTGTGCATGTAAAAACTCATAAAACATTACAGCATAAAGAGTGGACCTTAATGTGTGCAATTTAAAAAATACCTACTAAGAGTCTGGGAGAACTCAGAAATGAAAGAACATTGAACAGAGAATACAATTTCATCACAATAGATAAGAAAAACTCGACCCTGATGGGACTAGGTGTGGAGGTAGGGATGGTCATGTGTAAATATGCTAAGTTAAATGACTCTTCATCTAAAAGTACATTTGTACTGCATTCTAGTTGATAAAGCTATTTCCTATGGTGAATAAATATATAATTCTTTACTTTTACGGCTTACAATTCTGATACTACCATACATGTGTATTGGAAATGAAGCATCTTTTAAAGTAATGATAGAGGTTTAGTTTATTACTTTTGGAGTGGGAATTTATAAATCACTAAAATATGTGGTTAGAAAGGTCTCTGCAATAATTGGTTACAAGTTGATGCATCTGAAATAACATTCTTAGGTTAATTTGGACATAGTTACATTAATGAAAACATTTTGATGCTGTCTTAACAGACAGTACAAAATTAGTCATGCTCAGTAGTTTCTGACATTTTTCTTTGTAATAGTAAAAAGGAAATAAACCAATATCTATATAAATATGTATTTATTTAAGTGTCTATTCTCTGTCATTTGAGGACTAAAAGAACTATTCTCTGTCATTTGAGGACTAAAAGAACTGATAATGTAGAAGCAAGAAAATAATGCTGACATCTATATCCTGATTTGTAAGATAGCTCTACAAGGAAAAAAAAAGTGTTCTTTGTAGAAACACCCTATTCTAATACTGAGTCAGGAAATAACATGATGTGCATGAATTGTTTAGTATTATCAGAAAAAAGTAAGTGCTGGAAACTAACAAATAAATATACACATATACTCAGTGATGGAACATGATGAAAGAACAAGAAAACATCTGAAACATCTCCTTAATGGTAAAAGTTGAAGGAATTTGGACAAATATACAAAGTAGATAGCTATCAAGTATAAAATAAGTTCATATGTACATATTGAAACTGCATTATTACAATATTACATATTTCATTACTTGCATTGTAATATTATTGCATATGTATTATTTTAAAAATTTAGAAATTCAAATCTAACAGCATATAAAGAATATATAATATAATTAAGTGGGATTTATTCCATAAATGAAGGTTGTTCTATCATCCATACAATAAAATTAATAATAGATAATAATATGAAACCACATGATCTCAATATATACAGGAAAATAATGTGCCTAAATGGAACATCAATTTTAGTAAAAATGTCATCAAGATTGCAACAGAACAAATTTCTATTTTTAAAAGATATTTATGTTCT
Organism: Uropsilus gracilis; assembly: GCA_004024945.1. Classification (NCBI taxonomy): domain Eukaryota; kingdom Metazoa; phylum Chordata; class Mammalia; order Eulipotyphla; family Talpidae; genus Uropsilus; species Uropsilus gracilis. Next base: position 155,154 of record PVHY01000172.1, read on the forward strand.
TACACCATTGTGAGTTTTTTTTTTTTTTTTTTTTGTACAGAAATTCTTTCTCCCCTCAGGTGTAGTCCTTGTAGTTCTCCCATCACCATACAACTGTGGAAAACAACCATAGTCCCTTGTGCACCCGCCTCCTCCTTGCTGAATCTCCTCCCTCTTTCCTGCTGTATACCTCAGATCTGTGGTCAGTTTGCCAGTTTTATCTTTTTACTAGATCCTTTGTTGGTTTTCTCTATATTCTATATACAAATGAAATCATTTGATATTTATCTTTTTTCCTTCTGACTTATTTTGCTTAACATAATCCATTTTATCTCCATTCACATTGCCACAAATGGCATGGGTTTAGGACATGCCTGAAAAACTTGGTTTACACTGTATTTAATTGTAAAACTCTAAATATTTCTCCCTTAAAGGGGTAATAAGACAAAGATAGCTGATCTCAAAAGTTCTATTAAATTTGAAATAGAAATTTAATATATAAAATAAACCAATACAGAGAAATACAAGTCTTTATATGTGAATAGAAAAAGTAATTATATTTTATCACAGATTATGTGAAATTTAGCTAGAATGTCTGATGGAATCTACTAAAATCACTCACCAGAACTAGTGAGTGATTTTAGTAAAATTATACATTAAGTGGTTAATATATAAAGAGCACTTCTATTTCTACAGATTAACAAAATAAAGATAGAAATTAATACAAGATGTTTTTGAGAAATAGGATTCATAGAGTGAAGTGCTTATGGCTGTATTTGACTAAAAAATGTGAGTAATGAGTACATAGAAAATCCTGAAACACACCAGAGAGAAATTAAAGATTCTGAGAAAATAGAGATATGCTGTGTTCATTGGGTAGAAAATTCAGTATTGTATAGATGAAAGCTCTCTGAAAATTGATGTGAGGTTCAAAAACATCCCAAATTCATATGGGGACAGAAATGTAAAAGTTTAGAATAACCAAATTAATTGAAAATTGAAAAACAAAGTCAGAGATGGACAACCAGCACAACTTTAAAGATAAATCAATGAAAATATTTTGGTATTGGCATAATTATAAAGAAGATGCAAAATTAGACACATTAGTGAATGATAATGGTAGCTTTATTTGTAATAACCAAAGCTGGAAACAAGCCAATATCTACTAATAGGTGAATGGATAACAAATCATTGCATATCCACATAATGGAATATATTTACTGTTATTTTAATGCTTTGATATATAATTTCCTAGTGAAATATGATGTTGAGGACATTGATGATTTATTATTAGTTATATGCATGTATCCTTGGTGAGGTGTCTAATCATATGGTTTCCCTATTTTTTTAACATAGCTTGTGTTGCTATTGTTGATTTTCAAAAGTTATATATATATATATAAATCTTGATATATATATATATATATAAATCTTGAATACTAGTTCTTTAGCAGATATGTGTGTTAGCACTCCTTTTTTCTTACACACCGGATTTTTCTGTTTCTGGATTTTTTGATAAGAGTTTTTGTCACATAGGTGAGATGGTAATCTATTGTAGATAAAAATATTTTTCTTTAATGTGTTTGTTGGGCATAATCTTTGGAGAAGTGTGTATTTATGTCCTTTGTCCATTACTAATTGGGTTATTTTTTTAACATCTTCATTTACTTTTTCACTAATCAGGGTTTCATTTTGAGGTCTTTGAGTTCGTTGTAGATTTTAGTATCAGCCCCTTGTCAAGTATATCATGTGCAAATATTTTCTTTCACTGTGTAAACATTTTTTCTTTGTTTCTTAATAAGTCGTTTTTGTATGTTTTTGTTTTTGTTTCCTTTTCCATTTTACCAGAGTCAGCAAAGACAACTCTGGAGTCATTATCATGGAATGTCTGTATTCTTCTATGTATTTTATAGATTCTAGTCTTCCATGCAAACAATTCATTTTGAGTTCATTTTTGTGTATAACGTAAGATAGTAGTATCATTCCATTTTTTCTATGTGTCTATTCGGTTTTCCCAAAAACCGAATCTGCCTAAGAGATATTCCAATCTCTAGTATATACTCTTGGCTCTTTTGTTTCAATCTAACAACCCATCCACATAAGTGCAGGTGTATCTCTTACTCTTTCTACAACAAACTGCTTGTTACCCATTTGTGATACTCTTGTATGGAAATAACAGAAAAATAGAATCATGAAAATCTATGTAAAAGTATTGAATTATTGCTTTCATAGTTTTAAATTTACTTTTATAATCATCTTTTGTTTTTTAAGATTTTAATTATGAATAAAATTAGTATTAGAATAATGATAGTTTTGATCTAAATACTATATTTCTATAGATATTTTACTGGAGTTTCATGTTTTTTGGTTACACATTTAGAATTCATAGCATAAACCAATTGAGTAAAAAGGATTAGGATTAATTTAAAATATGTTGTGAAGATAAATTGTTCTAGAGATTTGAAATGACATGGGATAAACTACACCATTTTGCAAAAAGGACTTCCAGATGTGGCAGAGGGATAGATTCGCTGACTTAAGAGGCCTTTTGTATCCCTAATGTGCCTGCATCTGTGATGATAACAGCCCTTTATTAATAAGAGGGTTCTTTTCTTTAATGGGAAATTTCTTGGCCTGCTGTTCAGGATTTGTTTAGAAAAGTTGGCCAAAAAAAAGTACCATCACTTCTGTTTATTTCATAAGTACCCTTATAAATAATTGTATAAACCCTGTTACTCACATCTCTTAAATAACAAATTGAGATGATCAGCCTTTGTGAACAGTGTTCATTATCTTTGGTCTCTAGCAGAAAATATAAAAGACTTTGTTTTATTTGCTGTTCTCAGAAAGTAATGTATCATGATACACATGTCCATATTTATAATCATTGTCTTTCTGTTACCCACTTAAAAATTGTCTGAACAATTAATATAATATATAATAATAGGTCATGTGTGGGGTATGCCTTTCACTTTTACAATTGCTTCCTGGGATTTACATGTCCTTATTTAACATGTTTCTTGTTTCTGTTATTATGCAAGAAATCATGCCTGATTAAGTTAAGACACTTTGCAAGGTAGGGGGTTTGTGTAATTGCGATCATGCTCTGCAGGTTTTTGCTTAATTGTCATCTCTTTTGAACTAGATGAAAGGACTTTTTTTAGAGTTTGCTGCTCACCTGTTTGTTCATTACATTAATTTAAGTTGTCTTCCCTGTTGTTTAAAACCTAACACCAGGAGAATGTGGTAAGGTCAGGTCATTTTTTTTCTCCTATTCTATCTGCTTAAAAGCATTATATCATTTTGTCATACTCTATCATTTACACAGTGTACTCCTTGACTTTCAAAGGTATCTAGGATTATAAAAGTTCCAGAACAAGTCAGCTTATTGCTAGGGATAACCATGTTTACAATTTTAATACTTGAGATAAACATAATACACTTAAAACATACATATCTACAAAAGATATTCTCAATATACAGTGGTAACATTCGCCTTAGTTAACGTGCTACACACAAATTCGAGTGATATTAGTTGAATCACATTTTCTCCCTTAAGAAAGGCAGTAAGAGAGAACTAATATTCTGAGTTAGTATCTGGTCCTTTATTTCCTACAATTAAGAGCCCAAATACCATATTTGTTTACCTGTTTTAGTAATTAACCTTTATTTGTAGAATTTTTCTTTTTTAAACATTTTTGTATATGTGTGTTTGAGAATAAACATATGACATGATAACTGAATGTAGGCACTATTTATTATGATAACTGAACATATATATGCACAGTATTTATAAAATACTATGATGATTATTAATATTTTACTGTACAATATTTTAGCAGTTTCTTGGACAAACATAATCCTAGGCTGAAATTGCTAGTAAATAACACAGTTTATATTGAAAACTGACATTGATCTCAAAATGTTTGCTTTTTTTAGTCACAATCCTTTTGTGACAGCTTTCTAATTTAACTGCTTTTTCAGCTGTTGCTTGCACTGTGATTGGGAATTAGAATACTATTGCAAGAACAAATGTGTAGAGACCAGAAAAGTATTAAAAATAGGAAATATATCATCATAACATGAACAAAGACAAAGAGAAATTGAAATCATTTTCACTGTATACGTTTTAATAAGAAGTCCTACATTTTTACAATAAACAGCTTTGAGATAAAAATTTAAAGGATGATCTTATCATCTTTGAATCACGTATGGGGTGCTATATGCAATTAGGGTAAAGTCTTATGTTAAACCACGTGCAGATTTAAATCTATAAAATATTTGAAATTATTATCAATTCCTTTTAGTCTTTTCTAAGGAAGCCCTTGGAGCACTGCATATAAAAACAATTTAAGTCTTTGTATCTTGTCTGCACAATACAATGTACAAAATTTTATTTCAAAAGATAGTGTATGTTGCAAATATTGTAGTCAGAAAGATATTCATTTGTAAATTTAATGAAATAGCAACCCTCAACAAGGGATATTTGATCCTATTCTTATAAGAAAATAGTGTAAAATATTTATATGAGAATCATATAAAAGGATATAGGAAATATAGTTTTAATAAGAAAACACTCTGTTATTGTATTTGCTACAAACAAAAAGCCATATCATCTCTATTACTTGAGTAGTAATGAAAAGCACTCCACGTGCAAAATTGTATGGGGGGCATCATGGAAAGAGACTGCGGTCATTTATTCCTGGGAAATTATACACCTGGGAAATTTTAATTTGATTTAACTCTTGTTCAGCAAAACAAGCAGAGCTACTCAAACATTAGGGCCTTCTTGGAATTCTAATAGTGAAGTTCTTTTAACATAGAAACTATTCATGTTCACTTCAATTGTATGATTCGTGGACTATATTTTTTTGTAATATGTGCTTAAAATAGCAATACTAAAAAATAAAATGTAGTGAAAATAAACATAAAATGCTTTGATATTTAGAAAGCAATCTATTTGAGAGTGGTAACACCTAGAAAGAGTCTGATGATTCCTCCAGAATCTAAACTTTTGAAGTGAATAGGTGGTTTGGTCAGACATCGCATTAAAGTAAAAATATATGTTTCATACATACCATGACTATAATTTTCAACCCATATTTAAGATCTATAAACACCATGCTGCCTCCTTACTTCATTCTGAGATCATCAAGTTACTCAAAATGCTTCATTATGAACTTTCTTCCTGTGTCCTTTCAAGCTTAACAAGCAAGTTTAAGATCTCTCTGTCGTGACTCACATTCTGCTCCAGCTGCTATTTAAATTGTCCCCATTTTCATCCAAATCTCCGTAAATAGTCTGTATTCCATATTTTCTCTCTCATACCATCTCATTTATCCATCATTGACAGAGATCTGGTTTCTGACCCATATGCTCTGTTCCTCACCCTCCCTTTTTTGCCCTAAATGGCCAACTGGGCTCTCTGAATGCCAGAGTGATGCTGCCTATTGACTGACATGGGCTCCCTGCACTCAGGCAGCTTGGGATTTCATCCTGCTCAACCACTTACTAGTCTGTTTAAAAAAAAAAAAAAATGCCTATTTTTCTGTCGGAATAACAGAAGAACCGTTGTTTAATTTTACCATATTCACTAGCACAAAATTGTATGTGATTCATTAAGTTATTAGGAAATTCAATGATATGAGAAACCAAGGAAACAAAACAATTCCATCATAATTGAACAATGTTGTTAAATGACACTTGGATATGACTTGAGAGAAAGCAACCTCTGGAAATGGTACTTTGTTGCTATTGCAAATGACTATGGTGAATGGGTATTTTGCTTTCAAAACTAAATCAGAAGTCTACGTTGTAAATTGCAACTGTGACTTACAGTGCACAATATAAATAGCCTGATATCTGGAAAACTGAGTAACAAGATGGAGAGTAAAGCAAGCTTGTGTCTGAGTAAACTGATTACAAAGAGGTTAATCTAAAAGTTGTTATATACATAAATGCCATTTTATTTTTACTTTTTTTTACTTAAATAGTGACTATTTAGGTCCTTCTCCTAAGTAAGCAGTCTTCACAATTTCACGATTCTCACCAGATTGCTGCTGCAATTTTGTAACTTATTATATATAGGATATCATCACCTCTCCACACAGCAATTAAGATGTTAAGATAATAATGATATAACAGAACACTGCTAAAACTCAATGAAATATGACATAATGAGTCTAAATGAGCAAGGGGATCCTGCAGAGAGAACAGCATTTCTATATCTCTCTCTCACACACACACACACACACACACACACACACACTCACACACACACACACTCACATACACACCACACACACACATTCACAAATCAGTCACTATAATTCTAAATGGCTGATTCTGACATTTCTACTTTCTCAATTATAGGCTAAAGACTAAGGCTCTCTGGCATCTACCTATGCAATCCTTTTTTTTTTTTTTTTTTTTACGAATCTTGATAAACCAACAGGTTTGCATCCTGAGAAATGCTGCTAGGTACATTGACTACAGTGTAGCTATTAGTACTTGATTATGGGTTTTAGGAATTGTATTTAGAGACTTCAATACTATATTGATCACACTGCTTTATTTGTACACGTTTTGAAATATGAATTTGCCAGGGATTCTAGACAGAAATATTTTAAATGCTCACATCTTTTGCTATCCATTGCTTTTTTCATATAGATTTTCTGTTGGACTATTTTATAAGAGCTGATTTAATATACAATTAGCGAAGTCAGTCTCTTTTTTAAAAAAGAAATATGGGTTTATAAGGATATTTTATGGTTTAGTTCAAACATCCAGTAATTTATATAGATATAGATAGATAAATATATGTATATATTTACCACTTGTTTAATTCTATTTCCAAGAACCATGTATTTCATGCAGAAAATTCTTAATTTCTACCAAGTAAAAGAAAAAGTGGAGGGAAAGAACTAGGTTATTCTAATAAACATTTATCACTCTAAAAATGCATAACATCAGATCAAGATTCTTGCATTTTGTTTTTCTTAAATATGTTCAGGGCAGTGCGATGGAAAGAATGGAATATATACATTATCTGACACTAGGGAAAATTGGGATGGAGTTAAATTCATAAACTAGAGAAGAGGTATATAGTTTTTTTACATTTTCAAATGGTATTTTGGCAGTGCAATATTTTAAAATGTTTCATACTTCATATGTTGGTTTGTTTTAATATCAAAATTGTATCTATACATATATTCATAACCACTATCTTGAATATAATTGTAGATTTCCTTTTGATTACTGAAAGTGTATCTGTTGAAAACATGAATGAGTTTGAATGATTCTCTTCACTGGTTAAAGGTGCAACCTCTCATCAATTTTCACAGGAATGCTAGAGGAATATAAGTAATATTTTTCTTGATTTTGAGATTGAATCTTCCTTTTTATTATGTCCCAGCCTAGTGATGGCAATAGACGACCTTTCTGCTCGATATCCTCTGCATCTAACAAATCTCTTATTTGCAAACTAATTCTGTGAATTTAGTTTACATTAATCTGTGCAGGGATGAGCTACAAATGTGATTCAGTGCAAAGTCACTTATAAATATTGTTTTTTTCTTTTTATCCTCACATTTTTTGGAAATGGTTTTATAATTAAATAAAAACTTTCCATTTGGCATTAATGGTCATGTATTCCCTTTCTAGATTATTTGAACTTTTTATATCTAGGTCAAAATATTTATAATGTACTCTTTAGAAGGGGAATATATTTTGCTATAAATAACTAGTGCTTGAAATTCCTATTTCAAAATCCCAAAGTAATTGAAAGATGATGCTGAGTTATATCCCTACCTCTCTAGTTATAGCATATTTTCATTTCTTTATATGTTTTCCAAAATCTTCTATAACATAACCAAAGGTTTTTTTTTTTTAAAAAAAAAACATATTTCAAAGTGCATTATTTAACTAAAGTGTGGGAGAAGCATATAATTTCACTCCTTAATTATTATTGTAATCTTCATTTTCAAATTGGCTAAAAGCAATAGAATAAGGCTTACTTTAGGTCTCTGGCTCATATATATGAAAATGTAAAATCAAGTGTGACAGTTATTACTTAAGAAGTACAAATTTTGAAAAATATAACAGTTAATAGTGAATATTCATGTAGAAAGCATAAAGGAAATGAATTTGACCTTCTTACTATATAATAAAATTAAAGAATGTTCTTGATATCTATTGGTGTCCTCATAACAATTCCATCTACCATGATTCAACCAGCCACCATTGAGATTTTAGAAGGGTATAATTTAAACAGTTTAAAACCAAAATTATTTCAGTTATTTTTAGTTAACTGATCTTCTATATTTTCTTTTCATAAAGGGATGTTTAGTAAACACGTCGCACTTGTGAATAATGTCTGATAAAATCGAATTTAAGGGTAAACTTAATTAGATTCACAGATGGTGGGACATAATTGATAATAATATGACAATATAAACTGGAAGGACTTATTTTTTAAGGCTGTGTCAACACTGGGAGCAAAATAGTAGCATTATCAGCCACTGTGCTTAAGTGTTTTGAAGGGTGATGCAGTTAATACCGAATTTAAATTTGGATGTATCATACAGGAGAAACGGTTTTGTCTATATGAGTAGCTTTTCTTCAGTAAGATAGTTCGGCTTGCTTTCCATATGTTTTCTATATTTCTCTACGTGAATAAGATAACTTTTCATGTAGATAATCTATAAATTATTATTTTTATAGAAATTCACCCAAATAAGGGAGACAAAAAAGTAGTACATCAGTGTTCTGTTGAATAAGATATTAACAGGGACCAGCTCAGTGATTGTATCCCATATGATAAGTTGTCGCTGCAGTATCACTATGTGTCTTACATGCATACAACATATATATTTTTCATGAAAGTATTATTATATAATAATTCTAGTTTAATTGTGGAAAGTTTGTTCAAGATAATCTTGACAAAATTGTTGTTAAAACTGTGTTATTTTTAATAAAATAGAAAAGGTCAAAATTAAAGCTTCAGTGTGCTAATACACCTGCTGATCAGTTGATGATATAGCCCACCACTCTGGCATACAACAGATTATATTCATTTTTTTTAATTAATTCTATCATAGATGGTAGGTAAATACATGTTGGCTTAGCCATGGTTCCTCACTAATTGACCAGTCTGTCTTATCTTTTATCCACAGGCACATGGAGTACACTGTAAGTGTGCCATAGATGTTTACTGACTGACTAGATAATATTTGCCACTAATTCTGTAACTTCAATAGATGGAAAAACTGCAAAGTTAATGCCATGCATGAGTGTGAATATTTGTACTAAATTTACACAAGAAATTTCCCATACTTTTTCATTAAACAATTTAATCTTTCTTGTAACATTTAGTGATATAACTTTATCTGTACACGATAGCTAGTTTGGTAATTATTAATTTTGAGACCAGGATACGAAGGTAATCAAATAAATATCCAGTGAGACAATTGCTGCAGAGGAAAATCTTTCAGCATTCCCAGAATGATATCAGTGTATTTAGACTTTCTTAATAAATTTAAGAAAGGAACCCAGGTTCCGATGAGCAAGGGTACCTCCAGTGATCCAACACCACTATTAATTCTGCCTGTTAAAAGTGGGAGTGACATTTTGTGCATAAAGAGACTCTATGTAGTAGCATACCCATTGAAACTGAGGTAATTTTAACATTTTGAAAATGATGAATTTCCTAAACAAAGCATCTGTTGACATTAAGTTATCTTTTGATTTCAAAACTTTCCATAAAATGCTATATTTATCCCAAGATCTTCATCAAAAAAAATATAAAAATGTCTGTGGAATGCCTTTTATTTTATTTTTTTTTAGCAACACTTGTTCTTCAACTTTAACAATAAAGTATCAAAAAACTCTCTGTAGCTACTACTTTTATAGTAATAGAAGTTGTTTACTAAGAGTATGAACACACCTCTGTCAAATTCAAATAAGCAAAACACTTTTTTATTCTTGCTGTGGCTATTATTATGATGATCACTTATATATTTTTCTCATTAAATATGACAGTGAATACTGAGTTTTGCATAAGTGGTTCTCTGAAGCTTTTGTGTATTTCTGTAAACCTTCTTAATATTTTAATAACATTTAATTATTCTCAGATAAAGTTTTCTTAAGTGTATAAAACATTTTTCTTGGTGCGTTAAGTGAAATGGTATTCTTTGCAACTTGAAAATAAAATGCATATTTAAATAGAGACATATATATTGGAGATAAAAGAAAGGTGTTAGTGAAATTCTGACAATTTCCTTCGAAAAACTGTCTCAAAAAAGATTCTTTTAAAAAAAAGTTTTAAAAAGAATAAGAATAGTTATGGGGATTTTCAAAGTGTTATAAGTAACTCTGAATTTACTTATATTCAATCTACTTAAAAAATCAGAATGCTCAAATATCAAAATAAGATAATCAAATATTATTTTCAATCAATCCATAACAAAAAGTATGTGATATTGCATATACTTTAAGAATGATTTTATAAATAAAAAATAACACAGAAAATTTACTATAGACATATATAAAGTCAATTGGAAAAGTATTTAATACAATCTGACAACCGTGTAGTATTAACAAAATTTTATAATATGACAATAGCTTATTTAACAATTGAAAACCATGAGCACTTTTTGAAATGATGTCAGATTTTTCTACGGCCATACCACCCTGAACGCGCCCGATCTTGTCTGAAATGATGTCAAATTTCAAGTGTATTTACACATATGTGTGATTTATAACTAATTTCTATATTTTGCTTATGTAAAGAAAACTATGGTGTATATTTCACATTAATACTTGTATATTATTATATGTAAATACTATTATATATAGCCATTATGTTTTCATTTGTGTAATGAAAGTAATATTTCTAATAATCTCTTTTATTTCTGACTGAAATGGTTTATTTCTAAGTTTGCTGAAAAACTGCAATATTAGTTCTTTGGTTTTTTTCAATCTTGGATTATTTACAAAATTTGAAAAACTCAACTCATTGAAAAGAAACTTGCCTACAATAAAATTCACTTAAATGTAGACTTTGTAATTGTGTAGCATCTATTAAGATATTGTATATTAGTGTCACTTCCAAAAACTCCCTTCAACCTATTTTTAAAAATCATATAGCTTTATTTTATTTATTTTTTGGGTGATAGAGGCAAGTTTATTTAACAAAAGGGAAATGAAAGATCAGATATAAAGGAGATAGAACAGGAGGACATCCTGAGTTAACCAACTGGAGTGGGGGCAAACTACCTGAATTATATAGTTTTATATTAGGAAAAATTTATAAAGAATAAAATAGAAAAGTACTTTATATTTGCAAAATATATTTGTATATAAATATACACTTGTATATACTTATATAATTGTATAGGTATTTTATATATAAATATATGTTTATACAAGTATATAAGTATATTTATATAAGTAGTCATATAAGTATATACATATACTTTATATATAAATATGTATATTTATATATAAATACATCTTAAACTATATAAATAAATGTAAACAGCATAAAATTTAAAATATATAAATAAATTTTATATTTAATTTATATATTATATATAAGTATATTATATCTACTTATATATAATTTATATATGAACTATATATAAATATTTATAAATTATATATGAACTATATGTAAATTATATATAGATATATATAGTTTATATATAAATCATAAATATGTGTAAATATATAAATATATATTTATATAAGTATATGAATATATATCTATAGAGGTATGAATATATATATGAATATGAATAAATAAATATAGATGTGTAAATATATAAGCATGCATATGAAATAGAAAACAATTTTATATTAGTAAAAGAAATAGTAGAATATTCTTTATAATAATTCACAATGCTATGACCTCTGCTGTTGATTTTTCAATTTCATTCTTGAGTAGTATCTAGCTTATGTATATACCTAAATGTATTTATTTCCCTATATCTGAACATTTGAATGTTTCCAAATTCGAGCTATTAAAAGAAAAGCTCCAATGAAATATCTCCTATGATTTTTGTTGTCATAGAAATGTATATATATTGGACCACTATATAGAAGTAGAATTATTATAAAATATAGAGCACAAGATATTTGCCTTCATAGGAAGCTGTCAAAATGCTTGTGGGAAATCAGTTGTACAATTTGCATTTCCACAAGCAATAAATTAGCTAAATAATTTCAAATAACGCTATGTATTGCATTTGTACATCAATTAGAACACATTTGTCAACTTATTTGTAGAACTGTCTTAATATATTGTAGATCCAAAGTTTCCTAAAAAATGCAGGAAGCTATGAATAATAAAGTACTAATTGTGATGTTACTATGCAATATAAGACAAGCGGTCACCACAATTTTCCACTGATAGATGACTGATTTAAACCTAATGCATCAGTTTCATACATGATTTTGCTTCAAATAAAGTGACTTAGCATTTTACAGAAATCAACACTGCTATGTGTATCTCATTACCTCTGCTTTTGACTTTTAATACATTTTATGCTTTTACACTACACTATTTTCTATTATTAAAAATAAGACAATAAAAAAAAGTACTCTGAGATAAAGCCAGTTAATACCAGTGGATACTAGATAAATATCTGGAAAAATGAATCTGACAGAAATAGTTCAAGGGTGGTTTTTGATGCTAGTTTATATATTACATTCTTTGTAAAAGAAAAAGTTATTTGATATATGGACCAGACTCGCATTGATTCCTTTGTTGCTTCTGGTCTTATTCCAGTAACACATTAATGGGCATATCAATATCTCTGCTGAGAAACAGTATCATTTATTTTCCATTTTCTCATATCTTGGCTTTGCCTATACTTATTATTTTTAAAAATATCATTATTTTATCATCTTTTTCAGTTTCTTAGATTCTATAAATATCACAGCAATGTTTTTAAAAGTTCATAGGTTTTAGTACTATTAAAATTAAAATGCTTTTTTGAATTTGTAATTAATAGCTATTAGCTTAGATTTGATATACTATCAACTCTGAAATTTGAAGTAGTCTTCAGCGATGTGAATTGTCTATAAAAATAATAATTAAACTTTCCCTCAGTGTCCTGGCAACCCTAAAGAGCTCTTAAATGGGATGATATTAAAAGACTGAGCTGATACTAGATAAGGTTATGTGGTTTCTTCATCCAACTTTCTCATTTTCATTAGGCACCAAAAAAATGATTATAAAGGTAAAAGTATGGTAAGGCTGAACTGATTTTTTTATTTACTTTCAAAGAAGCAAATCGAAAATTTAATACCAGAATTTAAGACCCCAATAGAGAATAACAACAGAAATGTCCTAACCTCTCAGAACCATTTAGTCGCATGCTCCAACTATGACAGGACATAGGAATAATTCATGGAATCAAGTACTATGCATGAAGTAGCTCTCATTCATACTTCAATTTGAAATTAACTCAGCTCCTAATAATTGGAGATCCAATTTATAAAGGTTATCTGTATGATTAACGTTAGCTTTCATAACAGATTCTATGCAACCACAAAAAAGTTAAAATAATCATGTGGAGTTGGTCTTTTCTCATTCAAAGAAACTTGTGGAGGAAACTGTGTATATAAGAATACTTAATGATATGGAAAAATGAGATTGAGATCCCACAGTTCATGGTTTATTCAATTATAATCTTAAGTCTTAGGACATTTCTTTAATAAAAGCTCCAGTTTTTGCCCCTGTAAGTATCATCACTCTCTTTTTAAAATTGCTAATCACTAATCTTATACAAACACATAGAGATGATGTTTTTTTGTTCTTTTGTTTAGAGATTATAAAAGAGGGATCCTTTAAATTTCCCATGGCAATATGAAAGACTATCATAGGAAGAATTAATTCACTTCAAGATTTCATTATAAGAAGTGATTTCTTAAATTTATCGATTAGCAAAAATCTACTTAGAATATAAAATGACAAGGAATAAATTACACATAAAACTATCTACATGTCATTAAATTATTGATTCTATATTATACATATATGCTTTGGGATATAATGGAAACAGAAAGCAAAGGATAATAAATTCAATTCATTCATAATCTGTTATGATGATATTTATTATGTCATACAGTGACCTATTATAAAGAATAATGAATAGATGAGGTAGTGAAATAAGCATTCCATTGTTCTCATAAAGTTTGTCATTTATCTAGCAAAGATGGGGAACAGGCTCACAGGCAAAGTATCATTAATTACACCGTGAGAAAATAAAGATGTGATAAAAAAATAAGTTAGCATTTTGCAGTAATTCAAAATCCAGATATATTTTTAGTTAAAATGTGGTCCAATCTGAGTTATGTATACAATTCATTGGAATTCTATTGTGCACTTGCAGTGAACATAGAATTGTTTAGAGATTATTTCATACAAGAGTGATAAAGAATTAGATTAGAAATTTAGAATGTCATTTTTACTACTTTGACAGAGAATGGAGAAAAATTAAAACAAAGTCAAACACCATTTGGGATGAAAACACTACACAATAGGTATGTTATTGCTGAACCCAAGCTAATTACAGTTGTTACAATGATTACAGATGCTGTTAAGAAATAGGATGAATGTCATATCTACCTATCTATACATATATATGAAAGCAGAATTGATTATGTTTTTCTTTCTTTAAAGTGAAAAAAGTCAATACTCTCCAGGGTAGAGGGGAATGGACACTGGTGGGATTTTGTATAAATTGTTGCATCTTTTTGGGAAACAAGTTGGTAATATATATAAAGAGTTCGCAAATTATTCATGCTCATTGACAGTTATTCTACTTCTGGGAATCAATAATACAGAAATAACTGTAAATACAAGAAAAGCATCTTACACAAAGAAGTTCAATGAAACATTTTTTTCATAAGAGTAAAAAATAAATGGAAGTTGTCTAAATGCTCAAGTCAGTGTGTAAATAAATATGTGGGGTTTTAAAGAAATCTTATACATTAAATAATATAAATTAAGTAAAAAATTAAGTGGCCTGCCAAATCATAGCAATTATAAAATATAAAAAAGAAAAATGAAGAAGATTCATCAGTATTAGAGGTTTTAGGTCTGGGTGTTAAAACTATTTTATATATTTTTATAATTTGTTTTCAATCATTGAATATTAATGTTAACTTTTCTTATTCTTAAGTTGTAAGTCATTTTATGTGGTAGCACAAAACAATTGAAAATCAATAAAGATTCATAACATTTTTATTATTTCTGCTTAGGCATGCATTCCATGAGGAGCAAAATATGTTTGGGAAAAGTTATGTGTAAATTTGTACTTGTTGAATGAATAAGACATTAGAAAATTTAAATAAACCAGTAAGTGTTGCAATGTGGCTTAGGTAAGTATATATGTGAACAGGTACATGCATACTTTATTTAATATAGAATGTGAATTAATTACAAAGCAAGATAAAAGATAAAGTCTACAAGATATGAACTTATTAAGCAAGTGTAATTTGGAAAGATCAAAGATCTATTAGAACAATTAATTTACTTATTTATTCAGTTGTAAATCCATCCATTATTGTATCACTTGACATATGTTTATTATCTAATAGTATGCCAAGGACTACAATAAGCACTACAAAAGTTTAATCTCAGTTGGATTATTTTGGAGTTGGGAAGAAGAAACATAAAAAGGTTTTGTAATTCATATAATAGATAAAGACTGCTCAGTATCACTGAAGAGAAAAATCAAAGAAGTCAAGGGTGTGTACAGGAAAATTGGAGCCTTAGGCTTTTAGGAAAGAGAGACAGAGACAGAAACTGAGAGAGAGACAGAGAGAGAGAGACAGAGAGAAAGAGAGAGAGACAGAGACAGAGACTGAGAGAGAGAGACAGAGAGAGAGGGAGAGAGGGAGAGAGAAAGAGAGAGAGAGAAAGAGAGAGAGGAGAGAGAGAGAATGAGACAATGAGACTTTTGGGAAGGGAAAGATGAGAATGACAGGTCAGTTGCCTGAGTGACCAGGCTGGGCAGAAGACCCCTGGAAGAGTGAGCTGGTGGCTGGTGGTGACAAGGAACCATAGTGGCCAGCAGAAGAGTAGCCCGTGTGGAGAGTGTGGCACCACAGCAAGGTGGCATGGAAAGCTAGTACCCGGAGATAGCCAGGAATTTGGAAAACTGATTTGTGCATCAGCATTTATTGAGGCAGTTTGAAGGGCCTTAGAGAAGAAGAGCAGCTTGAAACACTGGAGAGAGATAAAGCAAAGAAAAGATGTTGGAAAAATACAACTTTGCAGAGTGCCTGCCTCAGGTTCGGAGGGGCAAAGGGGTACCAACATGCACTTGTGCCTTTGAGACCTTTGGGACTAAAAGTGGTAACTTGGGGTAAGGAAATGTGACTTTAAGGACTTTTGTTTTACTTCTTGTTTTCCCTGTTAAATCCCTTTTAAATAAAACCCTGTTGTTAAATTGCATTTTGACTGGCAACTGCAACGCGCAGGTGGTACAAGCCTGAGGGAACTTGGGTGGCAGAAGCCACATTTTACATATGGCTTGTTGGTTGGACACTTCTGCCCATTTCCACCTGATTTCATTTTTGGTACCAGAATATGCTTAATTGCTTGCAGATATATTATCAATGAGGTGACATTGTCCTTTAATAAAGATGTAAAAATAATAGAAATGAGTGTGAAAGAATAAAGCAATGATGAAGAAGGGATGGGAAATAAAACTTATATGCCCAAATAGAGCCAATGGTAAAAGGTTTAAGGTTAAAGAGAAATGGCAAAGTCTAATAACAGAAACTATAAAATGTTGAGATGGAATAATAACCTTAACCTGACAGACATGGTATCCGTTCACTGAAACTGAAGACAATGCAAACAAAGCAACACTTATAAAAAATATCTCAGGGACTAAAAATTTAGGGAGTTCATTGCTTTGTCTTTCTGAGACAATTATGAGGAATACTACAATTGAGATAAATATGAGAGGAATATTACAACCAAGACTTTTGAAAAGGGAGAATTAAAGTTAAACTTTTGAGTCACTGCTTATAAAAAGAAGTAAATACGAAATGTATCTAGAACTGTTCCTGAATGATTGAATAAACTCTGTATGTGGCAATTTAAATTCACGCAAATGTAATTTTGTCCAGTTATTTTCAGCAGTCCTTTTTTTTTTTTTCAGAATGGAACAGACACATTATGCAGCTATTTTGTGGTAGAAGCTTGTACAGACAGAGAAGTTAAATTGTCATATGAAAACCATAAATCAAAAGAAATATAGTTTATTCACATAAAGAAAGCCTACACAAAGACCTACATCATAGTAGAAGTATAAATAGAATTTTAAAATTTTTCTTTCAATGGTATGAAATAAATTGAAGAAAAAGTGTTAACACCACAAAACATTATAAAAATAAGTTGGTATACAAATCAAACCCAACAAACAAATTAAAGATGTTCAGATATGTATATGTATATCTATATCCAATTCTGATTTTAAGGTGAATCTATCCCAAACATCAAAGACAGCAGAAGGAAAGAATGAGCAAAGAGAAAAGTCTATATTCAATAGCCACCTTTTTTCTTACAAGCATTTTGTTAATGATTGGCTCATTGTGAAAGGATGGGGACCAAAAAGAAAGATAATATTAAGAGCTAGATTAGGAAATAGTTTGATGCTGAGTGGCAACAAGAAATTCAGAATAAGACTGTAAGGAAAGACAAGATACTTATGACTTGAACTCCCAGTGAGAAAAAAACAAAACAAAACAAAAAAAAAAAACAAGGACATAATTCAGACCAGATTCAAGTTTTGTATATAAGGTTATCTTTTTTTAATTTCACAAAGCAGAAAAATAAGACATAAAAAGATAAAAATCATTGTGTATATACTTTTTAGTCTTACAAAAAAAAGTTTAATTCAGTGGAAAATTCAGTACAAAAAATTCAGTACAAAAAAAGTGTAATCCATGAATCTTTCAGAAAGCCCCCTATTAATTACATTAATATCTCATTAGGAAGAACCAGATGGCTTCATGCTATCTGCCAAAATAACTGAGATATAAATTATGCCTTATGAAAGCTATCACTAATAAACAACATACACAATATCTGGCATTTAATTAAAAAGGTAGGTTATGATTACTTGAAAATAGGTGTTCTGAAATTTACACACAGTTGTTATATTCAATTAAATATATAACAAAAAAGAATAATAAAAATGCTGAATTGTTCCTCTAATGAGAGGAAAAATTGAGAAAAGATAATGTAGAACACTTAGAATACACAGGAAAAATAAAAACCAAAGAGAGAGAAGATAGACTTAGCATATGTGATACTGTAATCATATCAGATGTGAACAATCTAAAAATCTTAATTGTGAGGAAAATATTGTAAATTTAATGAGAAGCAAAATTATTCTGCTAATGTAAATTAAATACAAGTAAGATAATAATAGAGAAATATAACCAACAGTGGTCAAAAGAGAGATGAACTGAACTATTTTGAATACTTGAACATTTTTCAGTGTTCTGTAAACTTATTAAACAAATGAAAGAAAAATAATAGATATAAGTGACAGATGATGGGTAGGTAGATAAAGAGTAAAACTAAGAGACAGATATAAATAGCAAACAGAAAGGTTAACCAATACAACTTTGAAACACAAAAAAACTAGAAGACTTATATTAACAGGTATAAAGAACTATATATTCACTACATAAGGCTATAAGAAGTTGATGTTATTACTAAATTGATTAATGCAATAAAATATAGAGTTTATAATCATATTCCCATAATGTGGTAGCAAAGGATAACTTTCTAAATAAATGATGATGAGTGAATTGAAAACCATTTGGAGAATAAATGAATCATGCAACCTAGTTTATACTAACTCAAAATTTCATACCAGATGAATTTTATATATATTGTGCCTGGAAAACATTTTAGTTTCTGGAAGATAACATAAGAAAATACTTTTGTGGTTATGTATAGGACACAGAAGAACATTATTCAAAGACTGAAGTCCCAATTTATTAGGGTTACCTGTTTGTAGATTTGTAAGATTTGATGATATTTAGACTGAGTGCTATTAAAAAGAATAGAAATAAAACAGGTGTCTCTGAGTCAGAGCTATTACTATGTTTAGGTGGACTTGTTGTCTTAAACTTAAGAAGAACCGGTGTCCTTATTTAAGAAAAATGTTTTTTTTTACAAAATAATGACACAAGAATAGGTCATTAAACACGAGTAAATCTAGAGTTAGCATTTCTGGTAAGGATACTGAAATCACTAATTTGTATAGGAAAGATTCAGAGTTCATTAAAATTTAATCATCAAATTCATTTATCAATGGGACTAGAAATCTATATAACCACTGGGGATTCTTTTTGGCACTACAAACAGTTTATATTCTATCACCTAGATATTTTGTTTTTCCACATATATCAAGCAGATTCATATTTGTGCATATATTCAACAAAAAAACATACCAAAATGTTTATTATACTATTATTTGTAATAGTCTCATCTAAAACACTACACTATCAACAGAGTGGAAAAACAAGTAGTTACATATTAATTCCACAGAATGCTATAGAGTGATGGAAGCAGCAATATATAACTGCCTGTAATAATAACTCTTACAAATAAAATTGAGCTAAAGAGGCCATATAGTAAAAAAGATGTGCTTTATGATTTATTCTTAAGTTAAATGAATTTTATGATAGTATGTTCACATTAAGAACACTGAATTAATAATGATTTCTGTACCTTTGTACATATTATAATGCTATACATTTACTTCACTAAAAATTCCACCTGAAATAATTCTAAAACGTGGATTAGACTTGCAGGAAATTTTGTATTGAGTACATTTTCAGACCTTAGGGTTTTTTCATAGAAAACTTGAAAAAATATGTAATTTAAGCAATGGTAAAACATTCTGCAATTACAAAGCAAACACATATTTATAAAACATACATAAAAGTTTTCAGTTATTAGACAATTCAACTGTGTATCTATCAAATGATCATTGCTTTTGAATTTTTTTTTCTTTGAGATACACTCTCATATCTGTAGGCATGAAATTGGTGCACATTTTAGCTCTTTATTCTAGCTATTTATAATATTACTTTGGATGAAATTGATTCAGACTCATGATCTGCTGTTTCTTAATTGTAACCCCATCTAACCTCCACAGCATGCAGATTTTAAGAACTAATATTTTTCTCAGTAAATTTACTCTAACTTTGCTTTCTAACAAAAGTAAATTAAATGCTATATAAAACATACATGTGCTAATCTAACTTTTTAAAATGCAATATGCATTGATTTATGCACCTATCATATAACATAAAAATTAGTCTGATTGCTAATTTTATTCTATTTTCCACACAACAGCAATGTTGTCATACTAGCAACCTACATAATCATTTTAACATTTACCCTAGTTTTTTTTCTTGCTTTTCTATACACTATAAAAGGAAATTGGAGAAATAAGGTCTTTACATTTTCAAGCCTGTATGTGAAGTAAAAAAGCACCATTTGAAAATACAAAATTTACAATTTAGTCAAAAGGAGAATGATATATATTCTGATATATCTTATGTTGTCACAGGTTTTTCTTGGGTCTTAACACCACGAATGAAAAGGAAAACAAATTTTTCTGAAATAATTTTGTTTCCAAATTCAATTCTATTATTCTAAAGATGCTTGCAAAATTATAAATTCTAAATTAACAAAAGTAAATTTAGATAACTTTTCTTCTTTTATGTATGAGTGTGTCTATTGCAATAATGATTTTGTCAAAAGAATCTCCTTCTGTTTCCAGGTAGGGACTGTTTATTTCTACCCTATAGAAGTTTCTTCTGTATATGTTTAGAAAATAGTTAAGAATTCTTGCTTTTCATTCCTAGTGATTATCTTAAGTAAACTTCTATTACACCATGAAGATTTATGTAGAAATAGTACAATTCATATTTTGTGTTATCTAGGGATCAGATTTGTTTCTCTAAAAGGTGTAGAAAGATGGCAAATTTTAACCAATTGAATGACTTAAGTTTTTCTGAGAGATGTGACATTATTCATATAATTTTCATCTTTGGATCATAGGTTTGATCCTCATCTGATTTCAAACTCCCTTAAAGTTTAATAGCAATAGCATACATTCCACACTAGTTTATTAAAGACAGATGCCTTCACCAAAACTAATGGTGCTTCATTAATTAAAGAAAAGCAATAAACATAAATATAGAAAATATGTACTTCTATACTATGGTAAAATAAAAACAAGCATATAAAATGCAACTATTGTTTAAAAGAATATAGATATCTAATATTTATCATTTATACTGAAAAATAGATTATGAAATATGTTGAGTAAATTTTGGTTAATTTTCATCATGAACAATGACCTCCTGTATAAAATTTGTCATTTAAAATTTCTGTGCTGTAGAATATATTATTTCATAATGCTCCAGACATTCAAATATACCTAAACTTTGAAATTCAATGTACTGAAATATGGAAGTCAAATGGAGAACAGGTTCAAGAATTCTCAAATTAGTTTATTTATAACACATAATCTGTTGTTATAATCTAACATAATCTATTGCTGTGTAAATTGATTAAATTTTAAATGCAAGTTTTTTTCAGTAGCACATTATATTCTATGAAAAAAATCACTGCTTTAACAAATAAGTAGGATTAGAAGTGATAATAGGTAATTTTGTGGCCCATCATTTTCTGTTACTTAGACTTTTTCACATTTTGTATATTTGACTGCATATTTAATTTTAAACTTTCCCTTAACTCAGTTCAAATAGACTAAATTCTTTAATTATTTGCAATTTCAGAGGAATGATCATTTTCACGCCTTCTCATGTCTATTTCTCTCAGAATTTCTCCTTTGGTCTCCAATTTGACTCCAATCATGAAGACAAAACACAGGTTGCCAGTAAAGAAGGCAGCTGCATATGATCTGATAATAGGCTTTAGCGACATTGTTAAAGGTCTAATCAGCTACCCTATTGAGGAAAGGATCCCCTTAGTCACCTTACTTTAGATCATTATTAACAACCTCTGTCAATTTGACAGTCTTATCATCAATGGTATTTATTTTACAGTGGCTATTTGCCAAAGCCAATGTTGCTAACTTGAGAGACAGGCATGTGTATTTTGGGCCTCTACCAACAATTTCAATTACCCAGACTTGCGTAGGTATCGGGATCCCATAAATATGCTGAACATCACCCTGTCATCTTAGAACTTGCAGATTGATGGGGATTTCATAACAAGAATGGGATATGTTTTAATTATCTTGGTCTTTTGAGTATTTTATGACTTGGGAGTCAGTGTCAGTGTAGAATCTATGATATTCTAGTCTTTACAGATACAGGGAAAGTACTCCTTAAGTACTTTACAAATGTTGCATATGTAGTTAACATGTTTTCTTTCATGCTATGTAAACTACTGGAAGGTAGTCATCTATGAAATATTTAATACTACAATATATCATATCAAAATATAACTATAACTCAGATATAACCGTATAACTTCATATCAACAAAAATATTGGGGTTAAATCACATATAAGAAAGTGACTATTTGAAATTATAAAATTAATCATTAGAAACTATAAAACATGAAAATATTTATACCACCATAATCATGAAATTTAGAGAAAGTATTGATTGATTTTCAAAAAATGACTATATATTACCTACACTTTGGTTCTTTACTTTTTATTTTCTCTTTAAATGACAAGTTTGGAAAATAATGTTCTAGAGGGAGAACAGAAAGAAAATTCAATCTTTTCTTTAACAGTGATTATTTATTAGGGGTGATAGCTTAAGGAAGGAAATTTCCTAGCTTTGAAATTTTCTACTGATAATACTGTACACGTGTTCAGACTTGTTAAACATAGGAAAACATCTTCCAGTGTTTTTATTATATAAGATGACAGGTTTTAAGGTATATTATTAACTATCCTGGTGAAGTGACTACTTTTAAGATAATTTCTATTCCCTGACACTTATTCACTATTATTGGATAAATGAATAAACATGTTTCTTTACAAACTTCTGCCATTAGTCTCTATGACCAGCATCTGTGGTACTGCACCCTCCCCATGATTGTACGTGCCTGGTCCAATGGTTTTGTGCATGCCTGTACTTAAAGAGGGAGAGAATTAAAAGGCTGAATCATGGGGTTGGAATACATACATGCTGAGAACAGCTGGCTATCTGGTTGGGTGACGACTCTCGGTGGGACTAGAGCATGGCAACTTTGAGGACAGTATGGGTTGGTCCGTGGAATGTGTCAGAAACTGTGAGTAGATGGCAAATATTATACGGAGCTAGTGCTGGTACTTCATGAACGGGAATGTGCTGTGTTCAGGTCAGTCCTGCATGGTTTTTAAGCAACAGAAGAGGATATTAGAGAAGGAAGCCAGGCTCTTAAAATCATCTGTGGGTGAGGCCCTGTTCACTTTTGAGTGAGGTGCTGAAGGACCCATCTCAGGGTAGAGATGGGAAACATGGATTGTGTTAGAGGTCCCACGTGAAGCTTGCTATCCACTGTTCCCCATCCCAGTGTGGGTGCAAAGGATTGGCCTAGTGGAGGGTGCCTTCATATTACGTTGGTGGTCATGGAGACCGAGTTTTGGAGTGACAGCACCCGTGAGGATTGGGTGACTACTCCCCAAATGTAAAGTATCTGCCATCCATTTCTGAGTGGATCCAAAGGGTAGATATGCTATGCAACTTGTGATGTAGACCACAGTCAGAGAAGACTGAGAAGGCCAGGAAACCTTATGGGATCTGTCATGTAACAGTAGATCACCATGAGTGTACTAGAGTGTTTTTTTTTTTTCCTTGTGGGTAGCAGTTCCTTTAGTTGCCAAACTTCTTTATTTGAAACACACCTACCTCAGTATGCCCTAACATGTAAATGAAATGGGTTTAATTGTATTCAGTTGTACTTAGCCACATTGTTAATTTCTATTTGTGCATTGTTGCATAAAGGATTGTATATACCTGGGCCCAATGAGCACGTGCATGTGCAAATAGGCACACCTGGAACTAGGAGAATGGGGTCATATTGTCCTCAGGACAATATCCCTGCCAGCTTGTTTCCCCAGTTGACTATGAAACATCCTGTGGAGAAGATGCCCAGAGCTCAAAATTCTTTTTTACACTGCTAGAGCTGATGGTGAATGTACCCAGATTAGGATAGTTGCAAAACAACTATATTGCCAACAGCATCTTTTTGAAAGTTATCATAGCATGAATTGTATTTCAGTAAAACTTATTAAATTTTGAAGGGGAGAAGGAAAAATTGTTAAATTTCATGATACCTAAAATTTCAATAATTTATCAAATTGAAGCTGCTGTTGGTATTCCTTCATGTGCTTTCAAACCCAGTAAACTGTATAACTTCACTGTTGCATATTTCTTTTATACTTCTAATTTGGCGATATTCCAGTTGTCACAATGTTATTTATGCTGCAATCACATTGTTTATAGTAAGTGGTTACCATGATTCTATTTCTTGTCACTATGAGTTGACCATCAAAATTTTCATATATAAGAATTTTGACATTTTTATATACATGAAATCTTCTTTCATCCATGTTGCTTTCCCTTTGCCAGGGTCCTTAACAGGACTAACAGTACTGTAGGAAGACTGAGTCTTCTATGCACCAACTGCCTTTACTTCAAGGGCAGAAACTTTACCTTGGCTATTGTATGTTGCTATTAGCTGGGTTCTAATTACTGTGCTCCTGGTTACTTATAAAGTAAAAATTTCCACAAATGAGAGAAAAATCCCA
The DNA here is from genome assembly GCA_004024945.1 of Uropsilus gracilis. Taxonomy (NCBI): domain Eukaryota; kingdom Metazoa; phylum Chordata; class Mammalia; order Eulipotyphla; family Talpidae; genus Uropsilus; species Uropsilus gracilis. The sequence continues at coordinate 179,960 of PVHY01000172.1, forward strand.
AAGAACCAGGGATTATCATAGTGAGTATTAGTATAGTGAGTGTATCACTTTGGGAAGAGGGACTCTTTCGTTTTCAAGGGTACTTAAGGTTTTGTGCAAGAGAACACAGCAAAATTTAAAGATAAGAGCTGTGTACCTCTGTCTGAAGTGAACACATTTATTTGGAATATACTTTTGTAAAATGCATGCCTAAATATTGTTAAAAATGGAGTTCTTGGGGGAGGACAATTAAGAGAAAGTTGGTAATTCCTTGATGCGATCAAGTTAAGTAAGACACTGGTGAAGCAATTGTGTAAAATAGCTCTGTGTTCTATCAGTTGTCTGAGTTAGAAAGCCTATCTGTGTGTGCTAGACTGACTATATGGAATTAACTGGAAAAGGACATGAGGACAATATAACAAATTCCCCAAGCTATACACAGACTATCACAAAGCAGAAATCTTAAGAGCATAAGGGGATTAAACAGAATCTTTGACCAAACACTGACAGAGTGACTATATTGATCGAGTAGCAGCTCCTGAAAAAACAGGCTTAAAAATAAGAACATATTCATGTGTGAAAGATTTTATGCATGCCCATAGCTGCACTGATCATGAACAATCGAAAAGGGAACTTTTACATAACTAGTTCCAGGGTGAATATGGACAAAAATGAACTCTCTTGGGCTATTAGAGCAACTTCCAAATTTTACATATATATATAAAAAAAAAAAAACAAAAGATAGAGAATAAGCAATACATCACATACAAATAAGCCAGATAAGATCATATAACAGCTTAGAAGCTGACTTCTCATCATTTCAATAAAGACCCAAACACATTATGTATATTTAAGATTAGGGAAAAAGAAAAAAAAAGTTGTCAAACAAGAATAGATACTGAAGTCATTTTGAAAATGAAGGCAAAATAACACTATGGCCAAAGAGACAACTGAAATGATTTGTAGCTAGATAATATACTTACAGGAAATAGAAAATAAACTTCTTCATACTAAGTGTGACAGTAATTCTTTTTGATGCTTTAAAATTATTTCCAACTACTTCATTTTATTTTTCTGAAATGACATTGGTTTTCTATAGATGAAGCAACTGCCCTTCTTTCATTTGCAGTCCTAGTGTGACAACACTTAACTAGAATTGCAGATTGCAGGGTAATAAGCATAGGTGTGGCTTTTGGATATTGCGCTTTCTCTTATATTGCATGAAATCTAATCTCCAGTTGGGATGCCTAAAGCTTGAAAGTCAAAAAGAAATAATACAAAATCCCAGTCTACCTGATGAGGGTTGGAGTCATGGATTCTGCTGTGATTGCTATAGTGCATTGCCAAGTGCAATAAGCCTCCTTTGGTGCTGTATCTAGTTAAGTAGAGGAAGGAATTTGCCATTACCATTTCCTTAAGTCAAGGTTGACTTTGCCAGTGATAATCCCCTAGAAGGTTTAAATGCTACAGCCCTTCAGTTGCAGCCTCATCTGTTTAGTGAGTTTCAGGTACAGTGTTGACAGGGTGGCTGAAGGCAGGTAGTGCAGGGAATTATAGATTTTTGTAGTAAGTGGATTGTCAGATGCCTGCTCAGCCCATACAGGGAGAGTCCAGTGCTTGTTGATACAACCAAACTAGTAGTCCAGTTTCCAGTGCACCATTTCCACATTTTCCCAGTAGCCAGTGCTCTTTTAATATGAGGTACTCACTCCTGTACAGTGGTCTTGGAGAAGAAAGAAGCACAGGAATTCAAGGATGGTTTGCCCCATATCATTTCTGGCATTACATTTCTAAAACTTTTTTTGTCCCTTCCAGCTCTTGTTCATCTCATAAAGACAGAAATCAAGTACTCCCTTCTCTTTGCAGTGTATTTACCCCTGTGCTCCTTGATGTCTACGGATACTGCATTTAGGTTTTGATAAATTTATATAATGAAAATGTTCTGCCTTTTTACAGAAAATATTTATTAATATATTAGGTATTAATATCTATATTCTTTTATAGATAGTCAGGTGTATATATATATATATATTTACAGATTTGGGGATATTGATAATATGTCACATGTATTGAACAGAGGAAAGTAGAATCTAATAAGTTATAATGAAAATTATAAGCTCCAGTTTTCCAGATAGATGCCAGAGTTAAATTAAAATATCTATAACCATTTGAGGTGAAGTGATTATTTAATTCTTATTTTTACATGCTAATATCACTATCGTTTGTATTAGGGAAAACTGATGTCCTTGTTGGTATTTTCAGCATGATACTGGTATAAATATTTGACAAAAGACTAAGGTAAATAATAAATTCCTGTACAGATTCCATTTAATAGCATGAATTCAATGTAAAATATGTAATTATTTCTACAATACAAGCTAATTAAATGAATAAAATATCTTTTTTTATTTTATATATTTCATCTAACTGCTAGGAAAATCAGTATTCCATTGAAGGAGAAACATGATAATTAACTACTAATGTGTCTTTAGCCAAAATAAATAAGAATAATTTATATGCAAACAGACCTTTTACTAAAATATTTTACACCGAGTCTGGGAAACTATAGGTTTATTGAACCAGGAAACTATAAAATAAATATGAGTACATGATATTTATTGTAAAAATGTCAAAACTGATAATGATGGAAAAACCTGTAGATTTTCTTGCATATATGTGTAAATAAAATATATTGAACACCATATAAGTGTAATAGTTGAATCAAAAATCTACTTTGAGAAACACTAACATTTACTTTTTAATTATACATATGCATAATATTAGGTCCAAAAGAAAGATTTTATTCTTTTGTTTCTCCCACATAGTATCATATATAATGGAAAATAGTGGAATAATATAAAACTATATTATAACAAATAAGCTATGTCTTTACATGTTTGACTCACATGTGTTATTTAAAAGAGATTAAGAATTAGTCATATAAAATTAAGTTATATATACCTGTTTTAATCTCCATTCTCTTTACATCCTCAACTAAAAATGGTTACTTTTGTTGATAAAGTTTTCCTTGGTATACCTGTATACATTTTATGTATCAATATATAAACCCAGAAAGTAGATTATTTCTGTATATTTAAAATTTCTATTTATTTATTTTTAAATAATAATTATATATACATATATATGTATATATATGTAATATATATGTATATATATGTAATACATATGTATATATGTAATACATATGTATATATATATATATATATATATTACATCATTGTATTCCCCAGGGTTCTCCCACCACCATATCACCCATGGACTGTGATTCTGATCCTGTGTGCCTCTTCTCTCTGATCTCCTCCCCACCACCCCCCCAGCTGTGTACTTTAGTTTGGTGGTTAGTTTGAGTTTTTCCCTTGACCTTTCGCTTTCCCTATATCCCAGCTATAAGCGAAATCATCTGCCTTCTGTCTTTTTCTCTCTGACTTATTTCTGCTAATATGATTCCTTCTAGATCTATCCATGTTACTCAAATGCTTCAAATTTGTCATTTTGAACTGATGAATATTATTCCACTGTTTAAATATACATCATTTTTATCCATTCATCTGTTGGGGATTCGACCTAGCAATTCCTCATCTGGGAATCTACACAAAGGAAACCAAAACATATAGAAAAGGACACCTTTTAGGTATACTCAGATGTTTAGTGCAAGCACTATACAATTGTGAGGACATAAAATTTCTAGTTGAATTGGTATTATTCCATCACTATCTTCAGTATATCTTGTTATTACAATTGTAATTTATTTGTTTTAATATATAATGCATATTCTTGTTCTATGCTTGTACCGCACTTTTTTGTGATTTTTCAGTATTTAGTAATTTAGACTGAATACACAGGAAACAAATCAGTAATGTTCACTTAATTAAAATTACCTTTAGTTAACTAGATTACTGTTTCCAGGTAATGTGTATCCAGAGGGAGTTGGTTGTCATATTGGAATAGGTTGCATAAGTATCAATACTAATGGCTGTGTTTGTCTTAATTAAAAAGAATGCAACTACAGACATTAAAATAATTTTTGAAAGGAGGAAGAAAGAAATCAAGTTGATGCCACCTGATCTCTATTTCAAAGACTTTTCTGAAAAATTGCATCCAATATTTCCCACATGTGTATTATTTATCTTGTATAATGTAATATGGATACTACTAAAAGCAACTGTGGGAGGATCAGCACTTTTTTTTCCTTTGTACTTAAGCTTAATAACATAAGTAAAATCAAGTTTATATTTTTAAGAAAAAATAATTCATTACATTCATAACTTTCTATCAAAATACTTCCAAAAGTGTGTATCCCTGAAGATTTATATTTCTACACATGCATAAACATTTCTCTCTCTATATATAGTCTTGCATATATGTATTATTGTGAATACAAAATCATAGAGAGGAGGGTTAAAGATTCCATTGACAAAATTAGGATTATTTTGAGAACAAAAATGAATATCAGTTATTATGGCAAGAAAATAGTGAATATAGGAGTTCTTCATATAAAATTGATGGTTAAATCATCACAATCATATGACATATTTCCTTAAATATATAGTAAGTAGCAAGTTAGAGCTGTGATAAAACCGACATTTGAGATTTTCCATTGATGTCTATTCTAACCAAAAATCGGTGTTATATTTTGTTTTTCTGTGTGTTATGAAAAATATACCCCAGTATTATGATCCTGTACATGTTTAACAGAAGTTTATTGTATATTTGATCTTTTTCTCCTAAAATGTCTGAATAGATATATTGTGCTGTTTCTATTTAGTGGTCTTTGATCAACAAATTTTAGTAAATCTTTATATATCCTCCCTATGATCATCCCACAGAGGTATTACAGGTGTTGAATCAAAATTAGTTTTTGATGTGAAGGATTATGCACACATACACACACACATAAAAGTGTGAAAGATTTCTTAATAGCATGGTGCAGAGAGTAGGAAACTTTTCCTTAACTGATCCAAAACTGGTTTGAGAGTGGGCAAAGAAAACTGATTTTGTGTTTTTTATGGGGGTAATGTTAAAGCTTTGCTGAGGATTTCTACATGATTTATTTTAAATCCTTGCCCATACCTGAAAGGGAACACCTAAATTTTATTATCACTTTCTACAGGTATAGGAAAGAATAGTAAGGAGGAATAATATTTGAAAGTTAGCAATCAAAGATTAGGCATTTTTGACTTTTTATTATAATTAACTTATGATGGTTGATTGAAGAATGAAATGTGATATTTCATTTAATTGAATTTTAGTTTAAGTTATTATTGCACACTATTAAGCCTGCAGGTTGAGAATGCTAAGTGATTACTGTAGATTTATATTTGCACACGTGCATAAATGAAGTTGCTGCTTAAGATTAAAATATTTTGTGTTCTGTGAAGTAAACACTCTGGCTACTGATAATAATGTCTGAACTGCTATCAAGGGAATAGAGTGTCTTGGCAAGGTCTCATATCAGTGTTTTAGTGGCTATAGAGAGATGAATAATCTTGATTTACATGTGAGGTAAGACAATGATCCTCCCTCAAATCAGTGTTTCTGGCATTGACTAGCCGATGACCCCAAATATCTGTGTAATTACTCTGATTTTGTTTATTTTTGACCAAGGAGTACATGCTGAGAGATCCCCATTTGATTTATGATTAATTATATTAACTAACCTAAAAAAGAGTTATTTTCCTCTTTATAAATATATATATATATATATATATATATATAATATATATATATATAATTTTTGGTTTGTGAACTCATAGTTTTGAACTGTTCAAAAAATGTATTCTCACTATTCTGTGATATTTTTTCATTACTAACCAATTATTTCCAACTCCCTTTACTACCATTTTGTGATAACTCTTTTATTTTTCTACTCAGTGCTTGGCTGAGTAGGAAGACTTTCAAGAATGCTAAATATAGATCTTTACATAAAATCTAATCTACAGTTTATATTCAAAGTCTCAGTTCCTCCCCCTTTGAACTATCAAAACTTAAGCTTCTAGAATCTTAAAATCAACAATCTGCACCATGAAGCATTCAGGGTTTTTAGTGCTATGCTTTACACTTGATTTTAACTTATAGACGTTTTCATTAGTACCTTTGAAAATTGTGTAGCAATAAAATGGGATTTTCTGAAGCATTTTTAATTGTAGTAAGAGTATTTTAGATTACATAATGCCTCATATTACTCTTTTTTTTCAAGCCCAAAATTTATTTATTTTATTATTTTTTTTTAATATAAACAATTTTATTTTGTTCTTTGGGTTACAACCTCTCTGTTATAAATTTTTTCCCCTTCCCTCCTCCCTTCGGTGCTCCCTCCATTCTCTCACACCCCACTCTTTGTTATTAGCTGTGCTGAGTCCATTAGTCTCTTTCCTATGTTAGTCTTTTCTCTGGGTGAGGGACTGCATTGCTGGGTCCAGGCGAACCTTGCTATTAGATTTTCAGTTTTAAGTTTGCGTTGAGTGGCCAGGTTATATTCATTTGTGATCTGTCCATGTTTTCTTGCTGCAGGCCGTTTTCTCCAATCCCATCTCCATTGATTTGCTGCTTTTCCTTATGGCTCTGGTATTGGGCTTTGGGGGTCTTGCCTCCTGCCAGTGTTGGTCAAAAAATTTCTCTGAGTTTCAGGCTTTGAGACTAGGTCTCGGTATTTTTGCCCGTGGAACCGCAGGCTCTCGTTGCCCAGAGTACCACAGGCTCAAGCAATTTCCAGCCTCAGCTTCCCAGGTAGCCGGGATTACAGGCGTGCGCCACCATGCCCAGCTATTTTTTGGAGCTAGGTCTCGCTATGGGCCCCAGTAGGGATTTGAGCCGCGATCACTAGCCCCGGCCGCTTCATAGGCTGAAGCTTACAGGCACGAGCCACCGTGCCCGGCCCATGAGTTCAGGCTTCTGCCAGTGGCCTTTGAAGTTTATCTCCTCTGCTTCCTTTTTCAGTTTTGGTGTGGGGCCCATTATCCCCTCATATTACTCTTTCATGTAAGCATATAATTAATTTTTGATTAAAGGATCTTCCAAGTAGAAGAAAAGAATATTAATACTAGTAACTGATAGTAAGCTATTATTAATTTTCTATATATATTTTATATACTTACTGTACTTTATATATTTTGATTTTTATTGCTCCTAGAAATACATACCCTTACTCTATTTTTTTCTAGATAAGAAACCAGCAGTTTATTGAAAAGAATCTCAAATAATTGGAATTCTAATTTTAGATTGACTTAATTTCATCCAATCATTCATTCATAACTTGCATGCACGTATCCATTTATTTAACAGTATGTACTGTTTAATGGGAGAGGTGGATGTAACCAAAACATAACTATCCAAGTTGTAATGATGCCTATGAAAACAGACTGTAGATTGCAGCAGGAACTTATAGTCATTTGTATCATTAATGGTCAGTTAACAAGGAATAAACAGGCACTGAAATAGAATGCTTTATGAATTTGCCCAGGGAACATGCTAATCTCTGTATTTTTCCAATTTTAGTGAATATGCTGCTAAAGCAAACAGAAGCACTGAAATATAGCATGTGGCAGTGCAGACTAAGCTAAGGTTGTGTGTAGATATGTGGTGATGGAGAGAAGAGAGAAGACGGTGCTGACTGGCATGTAAAGGAATTTTGAGAATATGTTATAAAAAACACTGGTACCTTCAGAAAGCCACAGAAAGATATATGGATAACATATCAAAATAAAAAATCCAGTCTACATTTAAAACATGTAGGACTTAAGTAATGTTAAAAGCATTAAAATATGTTAAGTACTTTTATTGTCATGAATAAAAATAGGATTTTATACTTAAATTTTATTAGCTATCCAGGACCTTTCTGTTTTAATGATAATATTAAGCATTATTAAATTTTGTAGCCTTCACAACCGGCAGTTAGCATTCCATGCATCTTTAAAAACTAAAGTTATACACTGGGCAAGAAAAAATTATATGTGAAAAACATTACACTATCAAGGAGTTATTCTTTCAAATGAATTAGCATGAAAAAAGCATGAAATTAGCATAGAAACAGCCTAGTTTATTGAGATTTTAGGTAATATGTGAATAAATTAGCTTAAATATCCTTTAAGGGTTTGAGGGTGAGTTTGGTAGTCTCTTCTTTTTCATTATTATAGGGAGTTCTTCAATAAACAACATGAAATTAGTTTCCTCATAGACATGACTGAGTTTTCTCTAGGGTAGACAGAATTAAATTTAAAGGTCAAAGAGAACAAGTATTTTAACTTTCTGGTATAATTAAATTTTACTCAAAATAATTTAAAAAATATATAATTTCATCATCAACATTATGTCATTTTCACAGATTTAAGTATTGTCATAAAGCAGTCAGAAAGGAGACATCAAAGCAGTTAGAGTTAATTTAGAAAAATAGTTTACAATCTCAGAAACTGCTAGAGTCAAATGAAGGCACATAGGGTATTTTTATTCACCTTTTTTTCTATAATCAAATGAAAAGACAAACCAGCTAGTTACCAATTTGAAGAAGAGGGAGGCATCTAAAGCATCAAAATAGACATGGGGTTCTCATTATACCCTCACATGTTTCCCATCAAGAATTCATACTTGAATTAGCTCAAGATGAAATGAAAGAAATGTTTTAGATGTTTCAAGATTTCTAAACAGACATGCACATGGGGCATTCTGTGCAGGCCCTTTTCTAAGAAAATGGAAAATACTCGAATAAAATCATATGATATAAGTGCTGTTCTTCAAAGTTTACAATAAGTATCCAGCACCATAGATATATTTTGGGATTTTTTTCAAAGTTAGAGTTATTAAACACAGAGAATCGAATTTGAGCCTAGGTAAACTGAGAATTTATAGTATACTAAGTATTTGTGAATTTTTCATCAGCATTATATTAAAAGTTTTTTCTTTACTTTCTGTAATCCTGAATCAAAATCTGAGTTGTGAACTCTATGTGGCCATTCGTTCTATATGAGAGGTAAAACTTGGACTATAATTCAAAATATTGGATCTTGACAGTAAGGCTAGCATTCTGAAAACTCCGGCCTGAAGTAGAATTATAATGTGCTGGAAGGATGGAAAATAGATGGGATGATGAATATTTTAAAACATGGTGAAAATATTTTAATCTAAATTTTTCAAACTTTCTCTGGCATATTAGAATATACTAGTCAACTAATTGAAAATTGTTGATTGGCCAAATTTGATTAAAAATGATGATTGAATAATTAAAGAACTGATCCTCGTATCAGTTCTTTATTTCATAATTCTAGAGATTAGTTTTGCTATAAAAACATAATTTAAGGCTCCTTAATACATAAAAATTTAATCGTTTTACCCATGCAATTATTTTTGTGATGATGAGTCAAGTCTCAGAAAAACATCAGAAGATATATTGAGCTTTGTTACTCATACTTCCTGGAGGAAGTACAGAAGATGTCTTGAGGGGCACTCAAAAAGATTAAGGTCCTTAATGGTCACTTGCCTAAATAAAATAGATGCCAGGGAATTAGTGCCAAAAAGTAGCTTAGTTAAACAACTAGCAAACATTTACATGTTTGTACCTATAATCATCATCACCTGTGCACCAACATCAGCTGTGCACCTATTTACATCTAGATTGAACTGAGAAGCTATTTGATGTCAGATTTAAAGAAAATCTGTTAAAACAATTCTCACTAAAAGAATTTGTTTTCTAGTACAAAGATGTAATGGAAGTATAACATATTTAAACATAGCCTTTTAGAAACATATTATAAAAATCATAATAGTCATTGACTAATGAGTGACTTACGTTTTTATGTGTGTTTTAAGGAGGGTAAGCTCACTGATATAAAAACAGTCATTAGTACAGTAGTTTATATTGTACTAAAATTTAATTCTATTTGATTTTTTTATGATTTGTATTTTAGTAGTTTTGTATCATGGACCATTGTGCTTCTTTCCCACTTTGTTCTCACCCTTCCTCCTCTTCCGTCAGGTAATCTCAGGTCTACGGTCAGCTTTCTGGGGTTTGTAATTAGTTTGGCTTTATCTGATTCTGTTTGACTTCTGCCTATTCCACACACAAATGACACCATCTAATATGTGATTTACATCTGATATATCTACATAATCTGATGGAATGGATACCCTATTCCATCCAGATTGCTGCAAATTGGAAGAATTCCTTAAAAAAAAAAAAGGTTGAGTTATATTCCATTGTTTATATCTGCCACATCTTACTGACCCATGATTTTTCTTGAATACTTTTGACACAGTGTGTATTAGTATATAGTTAATTGACAGCTATTATTTATTATATGATGAATTGCATTCCTATGAAATAATAAACAATTAATGAACAAATAGTAACCATGATTTCAAGGTACAGTATGTGCAATGTAATTATAATTCTTTTCATTTCATTCCATTATTTTAAATAATAAATCATAGGTGTTTTATGTAAAAAGCCAAAAAAGAATATATAATGACTTATAATATTTTATTGACAAAATTGTAAGAATTTTACCTTTATTCTCTTATCATATGTTTTGTCACATAATTATAGTAAAACTATATTTATGGATATTGTTTTTTTCAGTGATGGTAGAAAGAAAATTTGGAGCCACAATTTCTAACATAGCTGAAAATTATATTTGTTTATGAAGTTTTCAAATTGATACTTTAAGAAACATTTCTTTCTGTTGATCCTCATAGTATGTTTAATTTTTCAAATTACTAGTTTTTTACCTTCTTTCAATTTAATTACTTGATTTGCTTATTGATCTAATGCACATATCATTAAATTTAATCTCTCTTCTAATACAAGACTACCATTTTCTATTCTAACACATTCTACCTTGCCTACTGCTAGGGAGAAAAAAAAAAACAGCCAGATAACAATAGGCTTAAAATGTGTTATTCTCCTTAAAAACATTTATATATTGCCTCCAATCTGGGATGATGAGAAATAATTATCTTTACCCAAGTTCAGGGATAGAGATCATCCAACATTGTATTTGCAATTGATGAAGTGTTTCTAATTTTTTCTACACTATAGTGTGATGGGTCATGCTCCTCTGATAAGTCTGACTTTCTAGATAGTGTCCTCCAAGTTCCATAAAAGTATGAGAAGTTTTATTTTGCCTCTTAAACTACAGCTTATTCTTTTATTGGTAAGCTTCATCTAAAGGAAATGCACTCTCAACTTAGGGGCATCTGCTCTGGGTTTCCAATTTTACCCAGATTATTGTTTTCATAATTTTCATTGTTATAAGAACCTTTTGTGCCGTAGCATACTGTACCAAAGAGGAAGTCACTTGTGTGTTATTTTAAAGAATGTTAAGTAAAAATTTTTTTTACTCTAAGTAAAAGAATGTGAGAGAGCAATAGATCATCTATACTTATCCAATTCCATTTATAAACGCTAATATATTTTCTGCTAACTCTTTACAAAAAAGTCTGGTGAACTTCTTGTAATGCTCTAGTAAGGCAGATTTCAATGACTATTTTTAAAATTCGATATTCTAATATTGAATATTCATTAGTTTTTTATTTTATTTGCATGCATTCACTTAAATGTATTTATCATAAAATGCTACTAAGAAAACATGATGTTGAAGAAAAAGTTATATTTCTAAATGCACTTATAAGTTTTTTTTTTTTAAACACAGTGTAGGTTTATATTTAATTTGCACAATATCTCTTTCCTCTAGGCAAAAATTCTACATATACAAACCAATTTTTGTTAATAAATTTTTGAAACTGAGTGACTCAATTTATTGTATTTCATAGATTCAGAGAAGAAATACAGTTATCTTTGTGAAGAAATTTCAGCATTAATAAACATACTAAAAGTCAAAAGCTACAAAATATTTTTGATATTCACTATTTAAGCAAGCAAGTGTTCTCATTGTTAAATGTGTCTTCCTATTCTTTGCATTCTGATCCTTGAAATAATTTGTTAACTTTATTTCATCTTCATAGTGCATTTGTTCATTAAGCTTTAACACATTGTCTGTTTTATTCACCACAAAGAATTTAGTTTCTCTCAGTTTAATCAAAAGTTCGAGGGTCCTAGGATACATCCTTTATTATGTTGCTTTTTACATCTCATTAACTTTGTCTAATTGACACTGGTACTCCATGTACATTTTTTGTGCTGCTGTTGCCTCACAGCAAATTATTCTACCCCTCATGACTGCACTGGCAGCTTCCCACAAAATACCCAAACTAGTTTCTTGATTTTTATTGATATTAATTTATTCTGAAATAGTCTTCATCTGTTGCACAAATGCTGTAGTTTTAATTAGAGTGTTGTTAAATCTCCATACTTCAGATCTCCTATAATTTAGTGTCTCACCAGAGACATTGACACTGGGAAATTACCAAGCAAAGTTAGATTTTCAATAACAGATGGTTACATGTTTCAACATATCTCGTATTATTTTAATACTCCAGAAGTCAGTCTTCAATAAAATGTAAATTAAATAAATCAGGTTTCATACACATTTTCACTAGTTCATTTCTCAATTAATATAAAACTACTTGTAAAGAGTTACCTAGGCACACATAATCCTGCACGTTGCTTTGAGTTTTTGTTTTATTTTGTTAAATTTTTAGTTTAAGATTATTAGAGCACAGTTTATCAGCACTGTTTCTCGCATATCGAAGAGGAAGTGCACCATACTGTGTCATTCAGTTATATCAGATTTATTTAACTTTGCCTGTAATTGGTATCAAGGTAGTTTTAGTATTTCATTATCTTGAAATTGTGGGGCTTGCAGGTCTCTAAATTTTTTCCAAATTGAATATTTTTGACTTTTAATATTAAAATCTCACATTTTAAGGAATTTATGTTCTCAATATCAGTTAGTCCTGAAAAATAAGTTCATTGATTTGTTGAGTTATGTAGTGTTTTTGCTTTCTTTTATGTGAAAAGAACAGTGCATAAGACTATATTCAAGGAATGTAATGATCTGATAATCTGTTCAATCACTTATGTATATATTTACTTACCTATTTACTTATTTTGAGACTAGGTCTCGCTAGTTTTGCCCAAGGTAACACGGACTCAAGCAATCCCACAGTTCAAGCAGCCACAGCTTCCCAGGTAACTGAGATTACAGGCGTGCACCACCACGCCCAGCTATTTTGGTTTTTTGTTTTGGAACTAAGGCTCCCTACATTGCCCTGAGTGAGACTTGAACCACGATCCCTGGTCCCTGCCACGAATTCCTAGGCCGCCACTTACAGGCATGCACTACCATGCCCAGCAACTTATTTTTTTAATTGTGAAAATATAAGATTTATGGATTAACATTTGACAAATATATTCTCTTTCCTTATATGTATTTTAATTGTATATATGTAGTTGCGTGTATATGCCTTTATGATACATTCTGTAAATATTGCATCATTGTTATATTAACATAAATATAAATTTATACAGTTGGTCTTTTTTTTTTTTTTTTTTTTTTTTTTTTTTTTTTTTTTTTTTTTTTTTTTTTTTTTTTTTTTTTTTTTTGAGACTGGGTCTCACTGTTTTTTGCCTGTAGAACCACACACAGGCTCACGTCGCCCGTGGTTTCACAGAATCAAGCAAGCCCCAGCTTCCGAGGTAGCTAGGAATACAAGCACCGGGCATCATGCCCTGCTATTTTTTGGGACTAGGTCTCGTTGTGTTACCCGGAGCAGAACTCGAATAGCGATCCCCAGACCCAGCCGTGACTCCATAAGTTGTTGCTTACAGGCATGTGCCGACTTTGGTCTTAATATTTTGCCGTATTTGCTATAGTCCTGTAATTCAATTTGCGTGATTTGTAGCAAGTACAATTATGAACAAAACTACTAATGCCCCTTTCTTCTTCCAATGCAAATACCTTTATTCTAAAGTATGTAACTCCAAAAAACATTCTTGATATTTTAAAATATGAAAATATCAAACTATACACATTTTTACTATGTTGTTAAATGTAAATTTGATCATGCTCCTTTATACTTTATATTCCTTTTACAAATATCATTCATGCTCAATATAATGAAATGCAATTCACAAAAAAAACATTTATATTTCTAATTTAAAAAGTGACAGAACAATGAATAAGCAACATCTATAAGACATCATTTCCAGAATTTCCCTTTTTCCAATATAAACAACACAATATCACTAAGTATCTGGGAGGAAACTTCTTCAGTGTAGATACTCAAAGTAAAATTAGTAGCTATTATGACTATTAGCAGATTTTCAAAATACTATCATTTCTTGGCTTTTAGAGTAAGATAAAATGTAAATTTTCTTAATGGCTTTCTATTGATGCCTATCAGGTTATATTTTCAACAATAATCACCAATAATTAGTGCCATGAATTATGAATCTTTGTAAGTTCATTTCTCTTACTATTTGAAAGTTTGTGCTCAATAATGGTCATGTCTACTAAGATATCAATAAAGTGCACTGTGAAAATTTCACAATAGCATTAAAAAATAGAAAATATTCTAGGAAAAAATTTTGTTTAAAGCCATGATATTTATCAGACTTAATTTTTCTTCCATAGCTTATTGTATCCCACTGTATCTTATTTCATGATTTCATAACATTTTCTCGATTACCTTTTTTAAAACTTTAAGTAATAATTTTCTATTGGATCAGTCTATCAAAGAATGTATAATTGAGTTTCTTAAACTTATTTTTATTTTACACCTTTACTTGGACTGCTTAGATTTTATACGTATTATATTCTAACATATTTGCATGAATTAATCTCCAGAAAATTCAGTGAAATTCTTTCTCTAGTCTTACCACATGCTTTGAAATTGATTCTGTTTTCATTCTGTATGAAAATTCTACAAGTCATTTGTATAAATTTAAGCTATATTAGTTTTGGATTATTTTAAATTTAATATTTTTCAGTTTTAAATTATTTTCTGGTCATATTCACACACATAAACAAGCTAGAATTTGCTGAATGCACACATTATCTGTGCCTCACCTGGAATTATTTTACAACTAGAATAAAAACATTAGTGATTCTGAACATATTTTTCAAATTGGTGTCTGCATATTTCTAGGAAATCATTTCTTTTGTCCTTATTAGATTTATACATAATTATCCTTATTAGATTTATACATAATTATCTGTTTTGTAAATTCTGTTTTATGATACTTTATATTAAAGCTTCATAGATTTTATGCTTTTAATCTGAGTTGCACACACATAAGTTTGGTACATTCTTATTTACATATATATGAAATGCAAGTTTTATTCCAACTGGTAGCATATGAGCATCCTTTGGGATTTTTCCCCACATGTTGATTTAATTTTTAATGTACTACTTTGCCTTCATTTGCTTTTCTCTTTTTTCTTCATACCCTTTTAAATATTTTACATTTAACTCTAATAGCATTATATGCATTTGAAAATGGAATTTCATAATATATTTAATTTTTTTAAATTATCTCTTTACCAATGAATAGAATCAAGTTATGCAATATAAATTTTTATAAGTGAACACATTTTCCTTTAGTTCAGTTTTCTTCACAAAATATAAAAAAATGCTTGTTTTTATTTTACAGCAAGTTACTAATTTATTTTATGCTTTTTATGACTATGACCCTGAGATCTTTACAGATTATTCCTTTCCAATAACTATATGAATATTAACTTAGTGATTACTGGAAGAATTATTAGTAAAAACAGAATTTCTGGGAATAATGTCAAAATGTTGACTATATTATTAGCTGATACAATGATATCATCAATAAAACATCACTCTTCCAACTAGCATAATTTCAAGAGAATAAATTAGTAAGATTTAACATGTATGCATTTATTTTATCTATCATTTTTGATCAACAAAATGTACAAGATTAAACCCTTGGGTTCCTAAGAAGATGCATTCTAGAAATAAGTATTTAGTATTTACTGCCCCACATTTGTAATACATTTGTTTTAATAAGAGGTATACACTATTCAGAATTACTTTGCATTTTTCTATGGGCATTATTTGGAGCATATATATTTTTTGAGGTTTCATTACATGTGTGAAACATTAATTTTGATTCAACATATTTTCTTTCCAGTTACACTGCAAATCATGAATGTCTCCTAAGATTTGAAAAGGTAGGTAGTTTAAGCAATTTTTTTTTCTGAAAGTTATAAAATATTTTAAATGAAAATAACATGTGATGACTAAGAATTATTTTTCATGAAATTATTATAGATGTATGCTGGGCAATTTATTTTAAGAGAATATGAGTCATTAAGTACCATGCTTCCAATGCTTAGTCATTCATATATTTAATATGTATATGAAATGTGATGTATATATCTCATATATCACATAAGAATATAAGATACATGAATGAAAGTATTGGAATATATATGATGAGAATGTGTGTGTGTGTAATCCATTTTTCAGCTTGTATTTAATCACACATGTGGTCTTCATTGAAAAGTCTGGATCCTGACCTTAATCCAAAGAGTGTGGATTCTGGAGAGCTTTTCATAGATTTTCTGTCAAGTGGGAGTGAGCCACTGGCCACAGGAGGGAAGCTTAAATTAGTATGTATCCTTAAGGCAAACCTCCTATTCTCTGACTTGCCCAGAGCCAATATAATTCTAGTGTCTCACTTAGTGGTACAAAATAACATACATTTCATTTCCAGGTGCCTGAGTCACTTCGGAGAGAGAAACCTTCCTTTAATGCTTTAAAAAGAGGATGTTCAAATAAATATGACCAATATTTTTCAAGTAAAATTAAAAAAAAAAAAAAGAAGCATATTGTACTTTTGGCAAAGTAAATTTTTGACATAGGAATCATGGAACTAATTTGCAGAATTTTTTAAAGATAGTAGCTGACCAATGTATACAGTAAGACTCATTTGATATATATTATAGATATTTATATTATACATTCAACATATACATATATAACTATATTTACAAATGCTTGTTATAAGTATATATAAATGAAATTATATAGCCAACAATGAAAAATTGAAGCACCCAAGCTATTATGAATGTCATATTTTATTGCATGAATGCCAAATTTAAAAATCCATATGAATGGCTTTTCTATGATATGTCCTGTGAATTAACTTTTGTGGGTATTATAAATTATAAAAATGTATCAGATGACTTGAACATTTTCTTAAAGTCAAAAGTTAAAGGAAAATGAAAATTTAGGATTAAAAAGCAGTGATTTTTCCCTTTAATATAATTCTAAAATTTTGACTCTTTTTATATTTAGTTTTTCATTGTTTTCAGATTTAAATAAAAATATCTAAAAGTTTTAATGACTTATTGGGAGTAATAACTTTTTTGGTGCCCATCTTAAGATATCAATGAATTTTGCAGGTGGATCAACAAAGGTGCAAAAATCCTTGAAATATTTGCACCACATTAGAAAGAAATCAATACCCACAGTCTTGGTCTTCATATGGTACTAGATTCTTTTATTCTTATTTCAATTAATCACACCACTTTATCAGGTTTTGCCTTATAAAGGCAGTAATAATTTGAGAAGTTTTCTAGATTCATTTATCAGAAAGTGAAGAGCTTTGAATTATACTTTATAGAGCTCTTCATTCTGTATGAACTGAATCTCTTACACAACTCTCTGTACTTGTCACATGTGGAGCAAAGGAGTCTTCATTGTGTGCCTCCCTTTGTCACTTTAAATATATTGTTCTGTATTGGCTGTGCTGGGAATAATACAAACCCTTTACTCAAGATTCACACTGTGGACATGCAAGATAGTAACTCAATTGGAGAACAATGTATTTTGATTTTTTTCAGAAGAAGCTGGTCAATGAGTGCTTCTCAGTTTTCAAAATCAGGTTTCCCTTGACATCTTTGAGGCTATCATTGCAAAACATTCAGCAGCTACAGTAGAGAACCATAAAATGTTCATATATTCACTGGGATCATGAATGTTACCACAGCTCAACTTAATTGCAATTTCACAGGACATGTTTGTACATCTACAAGATGCTTATAACTATGTTTGTGTTTTTATTTAAAAAAAAAAAACAATGTTTTCTTTCATAGTAACTGAACTTGCATTGCGTTTGTCAATTTGGTATTAAGTTGTATTTGATTTTTCAGTATGTTCACTGTTTGCTAGAAGAAAGTGTCTTCAGATACAAAGCATATGCAAGCATAGGGTTATATTGTTTCCATTCATTCATTCATAGATCACTGTCTGTCCTGCCTATTTTTAAATTCTTAAATGGTTCACACTGAACAGCTAAAATTAATGAGTTAAAATTTGTATTGAATGATAGATTGAATATTGACTAATCTTCAGAAGATAACACACCTTTACAGTGTGTTAATGAAATGGGGTGGTGGAGAGACTTTTTAACTATAGCCAGTAACTGAAAAATCCTCCTCTTCTAGCTACTCCCTAAAAAGCAGACTCAAAGCAGTCACCTTGCATTTTCACTGAACTACCTACTATTATACAAAATACCAAACACCAGCTTCTCCCAGGTCTACCACAGGAAGAAAAAAAGTTAGAGTTGCATTTTGAACTCAAATCCCTTGGCCTCTAATGTAACTTCTACAACTCTTGCAGTCTAAAGACATTGTGGGTTCTTGTCATCCGTAGCCCTCTTACCATTATTTTCAAAACTGGAACAGATTCTTAAAAAGAACTATTTATTACTAAAGTGAATTCCTATTTACTACAGAATGAAACATAAGAAAAACTCTGATTACTCCAATATAGTCCAAAACCTCAGTCTCTTAGTCCTGATCATCTCACCAACGTCTCATCAATTAGAATTCGTTAGTGTGTGCTCCAAACAAATATCCTTCCTTCTTCTTGGCATGTTCCATCTAAGCAGGTAGATGAAAATGCTACTGCCTTCTTCTTTCTGTGTCCTCATCACTTCAGGTGGTAAAAGGAAACTTTGAAGAACAGAAACAAGAACAGGAACAGATTCATCAAGGCCTCCTTGTGGCCTCTCCACAGACTTGGGCCTATCGCCGGGGTGCCTGCCTTGGCCATGCAGCCTGGCCTAATATTATCCTTCTCCCCGAATGCTAACCAAAATTGGTTGTTCCCGAAAATGGATGATCCCTTTCTTTGTTCCTCAAACCTCTTTATACCTTTCTTCCCAAATCCTCCTACCAAGGACTGCTAGGGGGGAAGTCCTATCAGGTAGTTACGAAATCAAAGTATTACCCAGCACTCTGTAAAATCTGCAAGTCTACAGTAACAAGAGAGTAGCTAACTCTTTATCAAATGTATGTATCAACTGTTAATGGGGGGGTAAGTAGTACTCAGACAGCATTACCACACTTCCAATACCTCTAAATTATATACAAAGTTGTGAACCAATGCTACTTCTATAAATAAAGGCAATTATACTACATATATATGTAGTATAACTACTACATATTAGTACAACTACTAATAGTAGTACTACTAATAGTAGTAGTAGTACTACTACTAATAGTAGTAGTACTAATAGTAGTACTACTAATAGTAGTACTACTATTAGTTGTTATACTACAAATAATAAAGGCAATTATACTACATGCATATAGTATTTCTACTACATATAGATATAATTACTACATATATGTAGTATAATTGCCTTTATATGAAATTGTACTACATATATATGTAGTAATCATGACTGTATGTAGTAGAATTACTACATATATGTAGTATAATTGCCTTTATTATTTGTAGTATAATTTTACTAGTAAAAATCTGTAGTATAATTGTCTTATATGTAGTATAATTGCCTTTATAATTTCCTTTAGATGTAGATACCTATCAAAACAGTAAAGTTATGTTTAATGCTGAAAAATACACACACACACATAAATAAACATCCTGAGACAGTAAATCTGTGTTTCATGGGGGAAAGTAAAATGAAATCTGCATGTTTAATTTTTTAGTTTTTACAGGAAACTACATTGCCAGTTGCAGACACCTATCCATGACATTCAGTTATAACAGTCTTGATGGAACATACCCTGACCTAACTATCAATGACAGGCCTAAGACTCGCTTGACTGGTTGTCTGATAGAGACCAGCCAACCGGAGGACAACCTGTTGGTACCAGACCACCAAAACAGTCTTTCCAGCTTGTTAGACTGATCCTGAGACAGGGGTCAACCAATCAGAGGACAACCTGTGGTACCAGACCACAGCAACAGCCACCAGGACCTAAGAACTGTATAAAAGACTCGACTGGGGGAGGGGGCAGAGGGAGTCCATCCTCCATGTTCTGTGGGGACCACTTAGGCAGTAGGCCAGGCTGAGGTTGGACCCTGGCTTAAGCTAGCTTAATAAAACCTTTCTTGTTCCTGCACCGTGCATGAGTGGAAGGTGTTTATTCCGAAACCCGTCACACAGATTTTAACAGTCTCTATCTGTTTTTGAGATTTACACTAAAGTACCATAGAGGGAAAATCCACTCACAGAAAAATACTCAGGGGCCTACATAATTCCCTGTATTTCTGAACAGATCTGGCAATAGAATATGGAACCCGAACTCTATTCTCATTCCTAGGAGCACTGCAATTTATCACTCCCCTACCTGTACTTCTCCAGCAAAGAAATATATAAATTTCACCTTGGAGGAATTAGCCAAGCTGCTTCCTGTGCATTTGTAATGTGTGCATGCATTCTGATTCTGCCATTTTATTAGTGTGAATCATGAGCAGTCACTTCTTTACTTTATTTCTTAGTCTTCTATATCTTCCACTCAAAAAAGACCTTTAAAAGTCACCTAAAAAAGACTGTGAGCCCCTTGAGACTAGTAATTCTCCCTTCCTTATCTGATTTGTTACAACGTTAAAATCTTTTCCTGACAAGCTTAAAGCACTCTATAGGAAATTTTTGTACTTTTTCAAAGGTCTTCCATCAGGGAGAATTTAGATTGCATTTAATTTAAAATCTAGCAAGTTTTGATGCCATATAATATTAAAGAAAAAATGATTAGCTTCATATTCAGCTTTTATAATGAAATTGTATAACATGATTCATATATTTTGCAAGTTCGGTAAAACCTGCTCTGATCTATTAGGTTTACAAGAAATTAGTAATCAACTTTTTTTTTTAACCTTTAATTAGAGACTCACAAATATTCCTCAGTGTTAAATTAATTAGAAAATATTATTTTGTAATGGGATATTAGAAATTAGAAAATATTATTTTGTAATTTTATTTTTATATTATAATTATTTATTATATTATATATATTTATAATCCACTCACAGAAAAGTACTCAGGGGCCTACACAATTCCCTGTATTTCTGAACAGATCTGGCAGAGAATATGGAACCTGAACTCTATTCTCATTCCTAGGAGCACTGCAATTTATCACTCCCCTACCTGGACTTCTCCAGCAAAGAAATATATAAATTTCACCTTGGAGGAATTAGCTGAGCTGCCTGTATAATATTACAAAATAATATTATAACTATAATATTGTTAGGACTGTAGAGATGTAAATAATTGAAACAATAACCACAATCCCCTAAATATTGATATATTTATGAAAAATATGGAAGAAAAATGAAAATGAAATAAAAATATGTTCAATAGTTATCTTTAATTTCTGTGAGCACCACAGCCAACTTCCTGTGCTTAGAATGTAGGCAAACATTTGGTCAACACAGTTCACCAAACTATGCAGTCTTTGAGAATAGGAACTGAATACTAAAATATTTCAACCCATATTTTATTAGCAAAAGTGTATTGGAAGCAGTATAATTGATACATTTCTGATTGACTATAAAGCTGAAAAACTTACTAATATTTTTAAATTTTACATAAATTTCCCAATAATAAAGTTAATGATTTCATATGGAAAAATAGACTACACAATTTAAGTTTCAAAATTTTTCTATTTTTAGGATATTTTGATTAAATTTACATTGTTTTTGCTAGAAAAGACAAGAACATAAAACAAATTAAAGGTAAGAAGGCATATCCTTTTGTGAAAAATTACTATCCTCAAATTTACATAAATACAATTAAATTTGTAGTATGTCTGGCAATATGTCACAATTGCTATGACACAAAAATTCATGGGCTGGAGAGTAAAAAATAACTATGAATTCTAATGAATTGACATAAATTTCAGAAAACTTAACCTAAAGTAAGAACAATGAACATATATACAATCACATTAGTATGAAGTCCATAAAATAAGAATATATGAAGGAGGTGATAAGAAAAAGAAAATGACTACACATTTCTCAGAAATGATAAAATCAAGAATTCTTAATACTGAAATGCAATTAATGTAATTATTATAAAGGAAATATAACTTAAATGGAAGCACAATATACACAGAATAAAGGTCCTAAAAGAATTCTTAAGCTATGGATTGTTAGATTTTAAACAAAGGTATTTTGGTAATTGGCAAAAATAAAATCTACTTCAAAAAATAACATTCTAGTCAATCTAATAATTTCTCATAAATTATAAACCTAGGAATTAAAAATAAGCATTGAAATGAACTATGGGTTTAGGATCAAGTTATTGAAACAATTGAGAGAAATACAATTTCTATTTGTGTGGTCTGAAATACCGATTGAAATTATAAAGTAATACACAGAATATAATCACTCTATTAAGATCCTACTCTAAAAATAATTTCTTTTTGAGTGGTGCTTATTCTCTGGCTACATCAAACCAGTTAATAGAGGATCAGTGAGCGAAAGTATACAGAATGTTTTTGTATTTTAAAGACTATCACTTAGCCATCTGAAGTTTTAGTTTTCTGATTATACCGATAGCACATCTTCAGTGATGTTTCTATTTTACAATATAAACTTAAACTTATTCCTATATACATAAATGATTTGAATTGAACATAAAAGAAATGATAGTTGCAAGTTATAAAAATCTTACATTGGCATGCTTATAAATAAAAATAAGAAAACACTTTAAATACAAGCTATAAAAATATCACACAGCTTCTTTTTTCTTTTGTAAATATTAAACATTGCTTTGTTTTGAATTCTCAAGAGTGGTTGTTACTCAAGATACCAAAAGATTACATTTATGTCTTAAGTAATTAATCCTAAGACTTTGTGTTTATAGTACTGCAACATAATTAAATTTCTATGGTTATATAGTAAGATCTTTTCCAGATGCATCCTATTGGAGATAACATTGCAATTCTTATTATTGAGTTTAATATTATTAGATAATAATCTTATCACTTGGCAGATCATTATAATATCTTTTCCATACTTTTAGTAATGCCATAGATTGGAACAAGCATCCACATTTTTGTTCTGTAACAGTTTGTTAGTTGTCAGTTATTGGAACTAGATTGATGCTCATAATCTGTTTGGCACAAAGTGTTTTTAAAATGCAAATTAATTAACACTTGAAATCAAACTATTTCACATAAAATATACATTTCTGTTTTCAAAAGTAAGAACTTTGGTACAAACAGACTCACATTCCCAGAAAGTAACAGCATTTGAGTAGAATGGTAGTTGCCAATTTACATAAAACACAATTTTTGTTTTCAGCTACCACAAATTTTCCTTTATATCATCTCTAGTCCATAATAACTCAGACAGGTCAATAACTTAGATACACTATTAAAAATGTTATATAATATGGAACTCATAACACACAGTTCTTTGAACCATAAGAGCAGATTAAACACTTATTGATCTAAGAACTTGTACAAGTCACCAGTATGAAAATAACCCAAATGAAAATTGAAACGACATCTAAATAAACACTTCTATAAAGAAGATGGCTTATAGGCACATGAAAAAGGTTTCATCATTTCTTATCAGAGAAATATTAATCAAAACCACACCAAGATACCACCTCACCCCTTTGAGAACAATCCATATCATATATATCAGGAACAACAGTGTTAGTGGGAGTATGGAGAAAAAGGATCCATAATACACTGGTAGTGGAAATGTAGATTATTCTAGCCCATATGAAAAATAGTATGGAATTTTCGCAAGGTAGTAAAGATAGAGCTACCATATGGTTCAGTAATAATACTGAAGATTATAAAAACACTCATTTGGAATGATATTTGCACACTTATGTTAATTGCAGCATATCCAAAAGTCAAGGTATGGAAAAAATCTGAACACCAGAGAAGATGTGACATATATTTTGAGATGTTTGATAAAATTACAATAAAATGCGAATTTTTAGCTACTCTAAAAAACAAAATTTCAGTCAATACAATTACTTTTCATTATAAACCTGGGAATAAAGGATAAGCCTTGAAATGAACAGTAGGTTTGGGATCAGTTATTGAAACAACTGGAAAACAAAATATTCTGTGTATATATACACATATATATCTGTATACATGTGTGTGCATATGTGTATATATACATGTGTTTGAATATATGTGATATATAATTATATAGATATATGTATACATACACAAGTATATACTACTCAGGTATAAAAAAAGGATGAAAACTTGCTCTTGGCTACACCATAAATAGAACTGAAGAAGATTATGCTAAGTAAAATAAATCAGAAAAAGAAAGATAAATACTAGATGATTTTGCTCATGTCAGCTATAAAGTAACAGAGCAAATGATCAAAAAAAAATTTAAAAATAAGACCTTCAAAGTTGACTGTAAGACAGCTTTGAAGGTATCAGGTGGGCCTCTAAAGGGAAGAAAGGGAGGGAATCCAGTGAATTGTGAAGAATTATTGGTGTTTTGGTGGTGGGGGTGTTGTGGTGTGGTAACACACATCACACATTACCTCAATTTATATATATAGTGGTTTAATCTAATTTTGCCTCTATTAAGATGTATTTTTAAAAAACTATTGCATATTGTAGTTTTCCACTCTGTGAAAATTGATAAAGAAGACTCATCATTTCAGCATAATCAGGTTATTTTCAATGTAGTTTTAAATGCGTCCATTAGAAATCAAGAAGGCCAGGAAGGACTTTGGACTATCCGTGCATGCAGAAGTTGTCAATTAGATGCATGAACTAAGTCACCTAAAAATTTTCTTATGATAGTGTTTTCAGTGCCGCCAATCCAATCAATCCATGTCATAATCCTTATAATTATTATTGCATCCTTAACTACCTAAGCATCATATCCATCTTCACCTTACATTTGTATCTGAAACCAATAAACACTAAAGAAGGCTTTAGTGAGAATTATGCTAATGGCTAGAGGCATGCCAGAAATCATACACCAAACTCCTACTCCATGTACATGTTGATCATAAATGATAATGTCCTAATTGCATTCCCAATAATGTAAAATCTAAATTCACAATTCTGCCTTCTGCTTTCTCAAATTACTCCTGGTGCTAGTAATATTTTTGTCCAGAAATCCTGAACTAATTGGAAACAAAAATATTTTCTCTGAAAATCCATAATGGGAATCAGTTTATATTTTGTGCTTAATGCATGCAAATAAGATTAACATGTAATATGCACATTCATGCAGAATATTTACATACATGTATACAGAATATTCTAGGATATATGCTTTTTTGCAATAGCAATAAATTTTTAGTAAACGTTGAAATACTGTTTTGAAGTTTTTGCTTGTGCTTTTAATTGTCATTGCCAAGATCAATGTTGTGAAGTTCCCCTCTATTTCTTTTAATACAAAGTTTTATAGTTTCAGGTCTTGCATCGAAGGTTTTAATGCATTTTTCAGTTTCTCCCTTTCTATATTAACTACATGTTTTGGTTTTAATTTATGTGAGCATATGTAAATACAAATGTCATCAGGAAAAAAACTGAAAAATAATCTGGTGAATAATGTTATCCTTAAAATAATTACCCTACATTATCAGATATGGAAGCAAAGAATTATTAGTGTTTTCTTAATATAAAACCAGAAATACCGAATTTCTTCATTTGTCGGCACTTTGACTTTATTAGCCAAAGAAATATTATTTTGTGTCAGTTTACTAATAAATATGAACTGGAGACAAAGGCTGTGCATATCTAATTAACAGTCATCCCAATAAACATTTCTTTACTGAGAGAATTTTATTCACTCATAAGTTTTATGTAGTGTAGTAATTAAAATCTTTTATGATAAAACTGAAGACAACAAAAGTTCCTTAAATCAGAGACCAAAAAACAAGCATCAAGGCAGATTTATGAAGTTATTTTGCTATCGGATTTAGGTTTGTACTATACCCTATAAAAATAAATCATCTCACCCTCATTGTGATAATCTTAGAGATACTCCTTTTCTAAAACTTCAGTGTTTTCTCCTATGCATTGTAGTCATCAATCTTCAATAACTTAAAATTTTTATACAAAACCCTTTGCATCTTTTCTATACAAGGCATTTGATTATTACAAATTTCTCCATTTGCCAAAATGTTGATTTATCTGTTCACTTTTTTTTTTTTTTTTTTTTGAGACTAGGTCTCACTATTTTTGCCTGTGGAATTGCAGGCTGACGTTGCACAGGATAACACAGACTCAAGCAATTCCCAGCCTCAGCTTCCCAGGTAGCTGGGATTACAGGTGCACACCGCCTTGCCCAGCTATATTTTTTGGAACTAGGTCTTACTATGTGCCCCCAATGGTTCTTGAACCGCGATCACCGGCCCCAGCCGCGGCTTCCTAGGCTGCCACTTACAGTAATGTGCCACCATGCCCTGCCCTATGTACTTTTTTAGGTAGACTGTTATTTAATCATTTGCAATAATTTATAATACATTTACAAGTTAATAATCATTGGATTACTTGTATTAAATTAGTATTAGAATATTATTCTATATAAAATTATTCCTTTTTGAAAATATGATGTTATATCTATTACATTTTTAGAAATTAAGTTGTAAAGTTTATGTGTTCTGAACATATTTTAATGATCCTGGTAATATCAGAAGTTCTAGTAAACAGACAGGCAGCTCATTTTTGTGTTTTTTTCATAAATTAGATAGACTCCTAGTTATGAAAAGAGAAGTCCGTTTCGCTGAAGAATGAGTAAAGTTGTTTTATTTAGTGGTTTTACAACTCTGATGAGGGTCCAGTGGGTGTATACATATGAGGATGCATTCCCAACTTAACCCTGAAGCCTCTTTCTGTATTTTCAGGGACCAGATAGGGCATTCCAGTCTTAACCTGAGACACAACAGGGAGTGTTTGCTCATGGTTTAGACTAGTGCATGGTCTGGTTTCTGTTGGCTGTTGGTGCTGGATTTTGTTGATGGGAGTAGCACTAGGGTCTTCTTGGTGGTGCCACAGGCAATACTGATGTTTTCTCTTCACTTTTTTTTTTTTTTTTTTTAATGGTGCTGTGTGTACAGTGATGCCAATGCTGTAGGAGAGGATATTTGCTGGGATAGTAGATGGTCTTTGGACTTCTTGAGTAAGATTCAATTTGTCCTCCTATGGTTGATGCTTCCTCCTTGCATCTGTGCCTGGATTCTTGCCTAGAAAGTGCAGTCCACCAGCAGAATTCTGAGTCCCTGAGGGTGGTCATTTTGGATTTTATCATCACCAACCAATCCATTTCAAACTGCCTCCTCCAGTTTTCTACCTACAACTTCAAGTAAAGTGATAACTTCAGGAATACTCAGTGAATATTTTTATGATGATTTTGTCATTCTGTGGGGTCAATACAGTCAGTAGCATTTCATTTTATTTACAGGTGCAAAGGTAATGTGAATTTTGCCCTCATGTAGATACTCAAGTCTATTAGTAGGAATGGTGGTTAAAGAGACAGACCAACAAAATCCAGAGGAGTAAAGTATAACCTTTGAGTAAATTAGATTCACAATGCGTATGCTAGATTTATCCATCATAATTTTTCCTTCCTAATTTATAAATTATAATTTATTCTAAACTAAATTATGTCATTAATAAAACTAAGTGATTCCAGCTAGCATTTTCTTTCCTAAAGGTTTTTGAAAACTATACATACTTTCTGAGAATGCTAAGACTAAGAATTACTGACAGTGAAAATAATGGTAAAAAAGAATACAAGGTTTTTGTCTGCAAAATATATGTATTGCCAATGTTTGTTGTGTTTTGAAAATTGATTTTAAATTATTTATAATCATTTGAATTCCTTGAAAATGAACATTTCAAGGTTGATTTGATTATAGAGAAAACAATAAAAGATTAAGCATAACATTGAAAACATTAGCTATAAGGTGATCTTGGATCAACAATCACTTAATTTACATGAAGAAAGGGTCAATTTATATGAACACTAAGTGATTACAGTCATTTTTCTATTGTATGTTTTTAAAATATGACTTAAAGGTCATAAACTTTCCTTTTTAATTCTATTTGTTAATCCATATTTAAGTAAATGATTAAATATGAAAATCACTTTGTGTATAGTGCTAATGATTGAAATGCTACCTTGTAGAACATTTATTAATAAGATACTGTATTTTTCAAAGCTTGCAACATAAAAGTAAAGATTTGGTAACCTGTATAAGGTTATTATTGGTTACAAATTAATTTTTATTATTTTTAATAATAATTTCAAAGCTAGATTGGAAAATATTTTATTATAAATGCCCAAATAAGAATTAATGGAATATTTAGCTGATTTTTTAGATAAAAGCAACATTGAAAGGACTATTTATTGTGTCTCTAAGATTTAGATAAGAGACTATATATTTCCAAGCAGATTTAAAACTTACTGTTACTGGAGCTTTTGACCTCTTGGAATCATATGCCTGGCTTGTACTTATTCTTTCTACCAAATGACTGAGGGTGGGGGGGAGATATAAACTGACTACAAAAACTGAAAAATAAATATGATTTATATGATATAAATGAAGCTATTTAAAAGTATTTCAGAGAAATTTGTGCCACAAAATAGATGTAGCAAATCTAAATCAAACAAACAGACTTTGGTGCAAATTAAGAAAAAAAAAATTAAAGGAAATTATCACCAATATCAACTGATATTGCTAGGCCCTGTAGCAATTACAAATACTTTTTAATAATCAAAACATTACTCCTGTGTTACTTTTACATCCTTATTTTAAAAGTAATGAGAATTAAATCTTTAAAATATTTTGAAAGGAAAGTGACCAAACTTTCCAAACTATTATTGTTTCTCTAAATCATAGCTAAAAGTAAGTATGTGCAGCATTTTATCCTTAAAATATTTCATTTTTGAAAGATATTGATATTTCTTTCATTAGTATATATGAAACAAGGGCAGTCAGATTTATTTGGTGACATTCAAGCACTAACTTGATGTTAGCCAGCTCTAACATGTTCAAAGTACTTGTTTGCTTTTAATTATTAGAACTAGCAAATCTTTATAAAGTCTCCTTCCTAATGGTCCTAGTGATATTATTGCCAGGAAGGGGGAATTTCAAATTCCAATATCTCCCGTTATCTTACAAGGCATTTTACTTCTGCTAGCTTTAATTAAGTTAAAATCTGTTTCACTTGCATTAATGATTAAAACTAATTGGGTTTGTTGTTTAATCCTATCTAGAAAGATTTCTATTGCTAAACAAGTTTGTTTCCAAATGGAATTGCTTTTGTGGAAAAGTTTCTACAATATTAGGATAAGATTTTATTTCTCTACATTTATTAATATATGCTCTGGATTTATTCCACTTGGGAACATTTTCTCATTCAAGTACTAGAAAATAAGAGAACAACGTTTTGTATATTTAAGCAATAATAATTACTTAATAGTGATAAAGCAAAATATCAGTTTGATAACAATGAAAAAAAATCAATGTTCAGATTTTTTTTTCAATTCAGGGGATAAAAATAGGCTTAATCCATCTTCATTTGCTTATTTAAAATGTACTGCGTGACCTACAGTCAATATTAACAAATATTTAATACTCTCAAATTATAGACTAATATAACAACTACTCTATAAAATATTTATCATAAATGCATCTGAAAGTAAACTTTTATATAAAATAAATTGAAATAAAATAGAAACTATTCTTTATTCTGAGTTCTAAAAAGTAAGATCTCAAAACTAACAAATGCTTTTTGATTCCAAATTTACAATTGATGCTGTTCTACAAATTTTCAAACTCATGTAGTTCAACCATTGTACTGTAGCCAAATCTCACAGGAGCCCTTTTAATCTTCTGCAACCACTGAGAAGATGGCAATAATATAATCCTCAAAGCAGAGGAAAGCTAGGATAAAACACAAGTCCCAAGCTCACTGGTCCATAGTTCACAGTAGGCTGAAATCAACAGACACTGGGTCTTCTTTTGCCTTTAACTCTGTCCAAAGACAGCTAACACCTCTGGCAGAAAATATAATTTAGAAAAAAGCTACATTGGAATAAGATCTAATTCAGATCTTTGGAAGCTAGCACTGCTTTAGTTTTCTTTTCAAGCTATGGTAACATGATTTTATTTTAAAATATATTAATATCTTGGTAGTTTGACATTAAACACTCAGTTTTCATACTTTCATGTCTTAAATGATCATAGCTTATTGTTATTTGGGGTATTGCTGAGAAATTAGTGGGAATCTTGTGCAAATTTACCAGTTAATATACTTAGCTAATTATGTAGTTGACTTAAGTTAATATATGTAGCTAATTATATAGTTGACATAATGCAAGTGTGTGTATTTAGTTGTATCTAATTTTACATTCACCTTCATCTACTAAAGTAGGCATTTTGAGTAAATTAAAACTTATTGTAATATTTTACTATTTTTTTATATTCTCCCACATAAAGCATACAAATAATGTTGGCCATAAACATGAACACAAAATGATAGAATGGAATCTCCAATTTGGTAAAAATAAGACATAATATAATATCCCTACCCTGTGCTCTATGGAAGGAAAGGGAAAGCTTTTGTATAAGAGTGTTTTAAAGAATGTTGTACAATATATTTAAGTATGACTGTTTGTAAAAGCACCTTATTTTTATCTCTTTAGGCCATTAAGGACTTATTCCATTACCTGGATAAACAGAAAGCAGTGGATTAAATGTAGTGGTAAATTGGTATTCTCAATTTCATTGCTGTTTAATATAAATAGAATATTTTTAATATAAATAGAATATTACTATCATTTTTGGGAAAAGCATGTGATCTTTTGAGACTGATAATATTTATTGCTCAGCTTTTAGATTATTTCATAATATGCATTTTCAGACCTTGTAGAAAATAATAAAAACTTAAAAAGTTAAATTTGAATTTCTAAAAGATAATTTTCAGCAAGTCAGTAATGTAAACAAATATATGCAAGCTTCTGTTCAAATGTTACTTTCTGTATTAAATGCACATTCTCTGATTTACCAATTTACGTTCTAAACTAGCTTGATTTGATATATTTAATTTGCTATTAAGTAATGTAGAGATTATGATTACAAATACATCTCTAAAATCAGTAATAAATATCACTATTAACAGATATATATTGAAAAATATCATCTCTGACTGTAGCAGCTCATTTTCTGCATTTCCCATGAATTTCTATCTTAGGACAGGTAGTGCTCTACTGCTCACATTATATTTCCTGAGCTATCTCAGCTAGATAATTCCCTATGTATCAGTGAATGGCCATAATCCTGTGTTGAATTTCAATATCTCCAGTTCTAAGTAATTCAGTGGAGAGTAAAGATCTATCCTAGATGTACTTTCCTTCAAGCAATGCCGCACACTACAGTCACTGCAAAACCCCAGAGACCAATGGCTCAGCAGTATATGGCTCTAACTGGCAATATGCCTGTAGCAGCATTAACTTTTGATTTTTGCTGGTGCTTGTTTTCTATTTTTAATATTGCACATGAGTGTTCGAACTCACACAGTCATATAAAAGGTAATATCCAGATGCAGTGAGATCCAGGATGCTAGTACAACTTGTCATTTCCCCTACCCTTCCTCAAGCACTTAAATCTGAGATTAACAGATTACCCCATATGAAAATGTATAATTTCATATATTTTTACAGGATGGTGAGATTAAAGGAGAAAATCATCTCTAAAAATAATTAGTTTATGTAGTAATTAATAAAGGTGTTATGTGACTTTTAAGTCACTGGTTTCTGTCTTTCCATTCTTGCTGAATGAAGGCACTATAGTACTCCAAATTAAAAAAAGAGAGAGAATTCATGTTATGTATTGACAATCTGAATCATGAAAAGATGATAAAACACCAAATACCTCTCTAAAAGTCATTTGCTTCTTTAAAAACCTATTGAAAATTGACTGAATTATATTAACATTGAGAGAACATATTCTTTAAGAGTAAGCAGTGTTATGTGTAGCAATATATTTGAATCTACATATCTACATGAGAAATGAAATAAAGCAGTAATACATCACACTCATGAACTTAACTTCAAGAGTGAACTATAGAAAAATTGTATTAATACCCATTTACTAACACATGAAATGATTTTATCATAGTCATTATCCTACAATCTTTCACTTAGAGGTTATTTACTTCTATTTAAGTATTTTTTTAAAAATCCAGTTATCTTAGTAATATTGTGCTTAATCACATAAACATACAATCACAAAAATGACAACAATAAATAAGAAATTTTAAGAGAAAATAAACTGTACAATTAGAAAATGATAAAAAACAATCTGAGAGAATTTTGCCCAAGGTTAAATGATGCTACAGCAAAGTAGATTTAGACTATAACTGCAGGATTTTCAGCAAAATTAAATGATTGCACTTCAGAATGACAATCCTGAGAAGTAAAGAAAGGTTACAACATTTCCCTTTAAAATTCAGAGGAAAATGACCTCAATACTTATACAAAAAGACACCTGTACTGGGATGTTTACTGCAGCACTATTTATAATTGCAAGGACACGGAAACAGCCCAAATATCCCAAGGCAGATGGATAAATCAAAAAGCTGTGGTATATATACACAATGGAATATTACTTATCAATTGAAAATGGCAAATTTGATGAATCTCTGATAACATGGACATACCTAGCAGAAATCATATTCACAGAAACAAGTCAGAAAGATAAAAACAGAAACCAAATGGTCTCACTAATATAAAGAACATAGGAAAAACAAGCAAAAGGTCAGGAGGAAAAGTCAAAATAAGTTAACAACAAAACTAAAGTATACAACTGGGGGCAGGGAGATGGGAGGGAGTGGTCAGGGAGGAAAGGTGGTGGGTGATCCCTGGGGAATACAAAGATATATGTGTGTGTGTATAAATATATGTATACATATATACATATATATGCATGCATACAAAGATATTTCTTTGGGGACTACAAAGATATGTGTATATATATATATATAAATTTGAAAAAATTCAGAGGATTATTCAACTTTTTCTAAATTTTGATATCTTTCTATATGTTGATATATATTCTACATATTGATAAATTTATCAATACATATTTCCTTTGTATTGATATATGTAGTGCATAACAGAAATAGGTTTCTTGTTAACCAATTAAATTTAATGAAAGTTAAAAAGGGAAGAGGTCAATCTAAAATTCTTAAAAATTCATTTGCATAAAAATCATTTTGGAAAAGAATTTTTTAATTGTATACATAATAGCCTATAAGTATCTTCCACAAAATTTTGAAATTATCCTGGGGAAATACTTAAATACTACATAAAAACTGTAGATTTAAAAGTACCTCATTTATTTAAGTGATAAATCTCAAATTACTGCATTTGAGCACTATCAGAGAGACTGATTATTGCCTCCCAACAGTGACCCTCTAGGGAGAAAACACTCTAAGTTGAGGGTATTTTCATTGGGCTTATTTTCAGTTTAGATACTAAGGCAGAAAAGAGATATAATAGACACTGGTAATATTATAAACTGTTGAGTAAGACCTTTGTAAGAGTTGATTTCTTGGGAAATTCCAAAACAAGTTCATTTTATCTAGAAATCTCTGTAGCAGAAATTCAACTCAATTTTTTTTTTCCCCACTGCAAAAATGCCTTAGGATGGCTTCGGGTATTGTCTAGCCAAAGGGTGAAGACAATATGGTGAGGACTTTCTTATTATAGCTTGCCTGCTTTCTCTTGATTCTGCTTCTTTCTACATATTGGTCTCATGATTAGGTGCTATAAATGTCTTCTCCACAGTAGCTAAGGGAGATTGTTACTTGAAGTAGCTTCAAGGAAAGTTTATGTTCAAAGAAGTAACTTTTGGCAATTCTTACAGAGATGACTTGGAAAATCATTTGAGCAGTTGGATCTGGTTTCACAAATCTACCTGAATGTATCTCTGTGCAGTTCAGGGAGTATGAGCCCATTATAAAACTAACCGATTTAGATGCTCACCCCTTTGAAGAAATACACCACATACCTGACAATTCCATTATGTCCACAAGCAGAAGAAAAGTCAAGAATATTTATGCTTTGGGCAATGTAGAGTCTTTTGGGACAATAGTCCTTAGGTGAGAAGTAAACAATGATTCTATTGAAATAGAGTATATTTTATACTTTATAGAGAATCAAAAATGCATGTTCTATGAAAATAACTAAGGATTGACCATGTTGTCTCAAAATACAAAAAAAAAAAAAAAAGCAAACAAAAGCAATCATTTACAATCACTGTAACTCTAGCAATCAAATTCTATAATGATAACCACCAAGACTACTGACCAAGGCTTTTGAAGAAACTCTGTTCTCACATACTATATAGTGTATCTTATTCAGTCATTGAGATATATCTTTTTATTACCCCAGCAGAACAGATGGGGAGACTAAAATCTTTCTAGTTCTGTTAACTTTTCCAAGTTTATAACCAATAAGAGTCAAAATTCATAGATTTATTTCCAAATGTCATATTCTTCACTACATAGCTCATTACATTTTTAGTCCCTTAAAACAAGAATTGTGCTTATTGAAATCTATATACCCAGTGCCTATGATTTTATCTGGCACACAGTCGGTAAATATGTGATTTTCAGAGGCTATGCAAATGAGGATGCTTCTCCAAACTTAAAAGCCTCAGACTTTCTCTTTTGACCTATCCCCAGCATGGAATTTCTGAGAAGAAAAGCAGCACCTTAATTACATGTAAGCCACAGACAGACACAGAGAAGACATTGTTTTCCCTTCTAATATATGTAGATTCATGTAGTCCTTCATTCAAAACTATGAATAGAATTATCTTCTAAAGGTACTTCTTTGGCCTGAATGACTAAATAAAGATTTCAGTGTATAGAGTTTATACACTAGTGGGAGAAGAGATAAGTAATAAAATAATTAACTTAGTGTAGAAACAAATTACTCTTAGTAAATAAGTGCTATGGAAAAAAATGGTCAGGATCAATGGGACTCAAACAAGAGGTTGGAGTAGAGAAAGAAGGAACCATTAAGAAATAACTTATGTTACAGCACATTTGGTTTCCATCAGCACCTTAAAAGTGCAATTATAAGAACAAGTTTTTCTTAACTCCCTTTTTAAAAATTTTCTTAATGTTCCTTTTTACTTTACATTTGTATTTTAACCCATTTATTAAATCAAGGCAAACACAACAATGAAATATCTTTTGAAATTCTAAACTGAAAAATAATTGTAATAAGTTTAGATTGTACTTTACATATAAAAATTAAAATCCCACTTACCATTTACATAGGTGTGACTAAGATTTAAACTGTTCAAATACACTTAGTTTAAATGTTAGCGCACTAGGTAGAAAAAGAGGAAATATGAATTCTACTTATTTTTTATTGCTAGATTTTTAATAACCTAACAGAAAACAATTTTATTTCTCTCTATAAAAGAAAAATTTTTTTTCACCTTGCAAAATGAAACAGGGATTTATTTTTGAAGAAATATAAAAAAAATCACATCTTCATTTATTAAAGATAATATAATAGAGTTTATGTTAGAGGAATGTTCTTTTGTTTTTATATTTACAGATATAAATACATATATATGTGTGTGTATATATATATATAGAGAGAGAGAGTGTGTGTTAGCATTTTTTACAACACTGTATAAGTGTTAGAGTTATTTGATCACACCCTTCAGATTTGTGTTTAGTTACCACACTATACCTAACACCAAGGCACGAAAAGTTCACCACAGTCCACTATAACCTCTCACTTTACTCTCTTCTTCCTTCCCTTCTAATAATGGTGATTGCATTAAAAGATGTGTAAGGCATGTTACTGGTTTTATCTTTCTTTCTTGACATTCCACATACATGTGACACCATCAGGTATTTCTTTTTCTCTTTCTAACATTTCACTTAGCAAACAAAATCCCCTCCAGTTTATCCATTGTCATGAATGGCAAGAGTTTTTGTTGTTGTTTTATTAGCTAAGTAGTATTCCTGTGAGTGTGGGTGGGTGTGGGTGTGGGTGTGTGTGAGTATGCAAGTGTGTGTTGTGTTCTTTGTGTTCTTCCTAAGTCACTCATCTCTCTTTGCATGCTTACCTCGTTTCCATAGCTTGGCTATTAAAAGTAATGCTGCAATGAGCTAAGGGCTACATATATTCCTTCCAATTACTGTGTATGCATTCAGAGTAGATTGTTACTTTCTTAAAGGATGGTGACTGAGATAATTCCTTTGTGGTTCATGGCTTAGAGGCTTTTAAGAACAAATTTGTAATGAGGACTTAATGGTTATATAAATAAAGATGCAATTAAAATATTTGAGGTGCCTAAATAAAAGTTGTTTTAAATATTTAAATCTTATTGGCAAATGTATTTATATCATTTAGCTAAGCCACAGAAAAATCTGTCTCCTTAAATAAAAAAAAGATAATGTGTAACTTTTTAGTTGTAATGGTTACCATTTTAAACTTCTCTATCAAGTTTGACTTTTTAAAAAATGTCTTCATATTGGATGTGTGCTCAATATATAGACTACTACCATGTAAGATAATTCTTGTTAGAATTATAGCTTAAAATTTTAGTATCATTTCACAGTCCTAGAAATTATATTGATATCATGAACCTTTGATACTATTTGAAAGGAATATCTTATCAAGTACATGTTGTATCTAAAATATACTTATATTCTGAAAAATAAATATGATTAAGTTGATCATTACATTTGAATATTATAAATTCAAGTTTATCTTCATTTCTTACTAATGGTGTTTTTACAACTCATTAAACTTCATTTTCTTTAGCTAGAACGGAGCAAATTAACACCTAACTTACAAGGGTGTACTGAAAATAAAACAGAAAATATAACTGAAGTTGCTTTGTAAAATTCTAAGTATTTTATGATCACCTGGAACTATTATTTTCCCACACAGGAACCAGAGTTGTTTTTGTTTTT
Source organism: Uropsilus gracilis (assembly GCA_004024945.1). Lineage (NCBI taxonomy): Eukaryota > Metazoa > Chordata > Mammalia > Eulipotyphla > Talpidae > Uropsilus > Uropsilus gracilis. The sequence goes on from PVHY01000172.1 coordinate 217,102, forward strand.
GTTCTTACCAGCCTAGCATTATAGAATGCATTAAATGAGATTTGGCTGTATCTTGAATAAAACTCTGGCAGGAAAGATTCTAAACAAAGGTCTTCAATAAATGTTTAGCACATACATTGTTTTGAACTGTTCTTGGCAAGACAGTTTGCTAAGTATAGAATCTATAACTGCAAACCAGCAGTTAACCTTATAGATTAAAGGAAGAAAAATTGGAAAAAAAAAAAAAAAAGGTTACTGCAGAGCAGTTGATCTATTCTGTCAAAATGCCAGTTGTCTCTTACTCTTTGCTTCTGGATATTATTAAAGCTGGCTTCAAGGATTCTGTGACTATCTTTCATTTTCTTTCTCTTTCTGTCCCAATCAACATTCTGCCTGCAATGCTCAATTACTGGACAAATGTAACTTCCTGTGCTCCTCTGCCAGCCACTTTTGTGGCAGCGCTAACAGATGCTATCATTAAGACCCTCAATGGGAAATCATGAACTAAGTATATTCTTTGCCCTTCTCGCTTTTCAATTTTCTTTAAAAAGATAAACCATCTGCTTTAACCCTCTTAAAATCGCACTTCCTTTATAACATCAATCTTTCATTTATCTTAATAATATAGAGATATTTAAACTGCAAGTTCAGAAGTTAATCTGTAACCTATTTGTTGCAGCAATAAGATTTGAAAACCTAAGAATGATCTCACTTTATGGCAATGATTTTATATTTTTAATTATAGGTATCTAAACAGTAAAGATAATGTTGTCAAATTTGAACATATGCAATTTTAGCAAAAATATGCTTTCAGCTGAATTAAAACAGATATGGGGTTTAAATAAATATAATAATAAAATAATGGAAAACCTCATTTCCAAATTATGATAACAATGCCTATATTTCATATTTCATTAATTATATTAACAAAGATAAAATAAGAATATATATATCATCATTCTATCACATTAATGTAGGTCAAAAATAAAGTAATACTTTTTCTAAAAAATAAAGTAGGAGTTTGAGGGTTAATTATGGGAGAATAGAGAAATTATCAATTCTTCTGGTATTTTTATTCCTAGAGCCAACCTTTAGCATGACTACCACCACCAACAAAACACTCACAACTTCCATAGCAATGATGGACAGGAATTTTACTTTGTATGATTCATTTTTACTATGATAAAATGTAAGTCCCATTCTACTCCTTTCACTTCTTTCCCCTTGTGAACTCTTCCTTCTATTCTGAAATTTGAAATCGAACACCCCCAGGATTCCTGTACTTTTTTGGACTGTTATATCTCTTATTAGATTTTTAGCTTTAAAAATAACAGTGGTACAAAAAATTCTATCTCCTAACTAGACATGTCTTAATGAACATCACTATTTTAATGTTTCCAAGTAAAAATCCCATTTCCCTCCCCCCCAAAATCAGTTCTTCTTATATATCTCAATAAAACATAACTTTCCTCACTTCTCTTTATTTTGGTGTACTCTTTTTCAGAGGTGTTATTCCATGATAAGTTACAGATACATATATTTGTTCTACTTCATTCTACTCCTAGAGTGAATTCTAGGATTCTAGAAAATGGTTATTGTGCATTTCTTGAATGAGAAAGACTCTTACAACCCAGAAGTAAATAAAATAAACTGTAAAACTCATCAATTTTACCCCTGTTCCTCTGGTTTTTTCCCAGGATAATCTATCAATCAATATCAGACAGATTAGAAGGAAAAAAGAATAAAATGAACTATGTAAGTGGAGGATCTGCATGTATGTGGATCCTGAGGTCAGTGAGGAGAATAAGGGTCTTTGTTCTGTTTAAGGATTGGCTTTAGACTTCAAGAAGAGAGGAGGAAGACTTATGATGATTAGATGCTCGGTAATTAACATTTGCCTTGCTATGTAGATAACCAGAAAGATAATTTCTGCTAAGAATCCTAAGTGTGGGTAATTCCCCCAATTCCCATTTCTTTAAGTACTTAAGGGACTGGCAATATTTTCTCAGGTGCTGTCAGAACCTTGATTGACCTTGGCTATAAACATCCCACATATCAAAATGACAGAACTTGGGAGGGTTTCCTGAATATCTTGGAGGATCTCTCTTACAGAAGGCAGATTTTTCCTTTGGCGAGCTCAGTAAAAAAAAAAAAAAAAATCTACTTCCTTGAACATTTTCAATTTCAAGAGTACACACATATAACTCAACTCTCTACATTCATCTTCAAGACTCTCTACATTCATCTTCAAATCCAGTAGCATTGTGCTTTAGAATTTATTTTTTTGTACTCATCCTTCAGCTCCTCTCATCTCTTCTTATTTTAAGGTTCTAAGTGATTACCTGTGTGTACATGAATAAAAGAAATAATGTACCTTTTAGCAAAAATTAATTCCATCTGCAACCTTTGTTATCCTTTACCATGAAAACTAGCATATTCACACTCACACAATCTAGGAATTAAAATGTAGATATTGTTCAGAAAAATGTTCTACCTGCTACAAATATCTAATCATGATATAATACATAGATCCTTATGGGTAAATAAAATGATAAAGAACACTGAGGTAAATCAAGGTTTAAAATAAATTTGGGGCCAAAGCTTTCTTAGGGGATAGTAAATTAAGTCATATTTTAAATTCATGGACAATCTCAAAGTAATCACCTTAAAAGATAAAAAAAGAAAAGTTCATAGGTAAATCTAATTATAATACTAGGAATTGAACCAAATATTCAAAACATACAAATAAATTTACAGAATTCATAACATAGAAATGTAAGCAACTGCATTTATATCCATGATTAAAAGGTAAAAATTGCAATGGTATAGTTTTAGCAAACATGATAGGTAATGTTGAAACCTTTAATATAAAAAATATCTCTGAGGACTATGAAAAAAAATTATGAAATTACCAAAAAATTGGTAAATTATAGACTTAAAAAAAACTAAGAAGATTAATATCATGGTATTCAATTAATCATTAATTAATTAAAAACTCAGATTTTAATACATCAAAAATCTAATATAATAATTTTAAGCCCTCATTATGCCATACTATGATAAAACTGGCATTTCATGACATTTTGGAAGTAGGGGATTGCTGTAAAATCAGTTTTTTGTACCAGCTATATTTTTTAATCCTCTTGGATATTATTATCATTAGGGAAAAATAGCGTTACCATAAATTTCTTCCAAATATCTGGGATGGTACTGGCACGGTGCAGGTTCCAGATTAGTATTTATGTTTTTCTCTGTCCTGGGACTTGCAGTCAGAAAACAATCATAAACTTCATTACTATGATAATTCATACTATGGGAAGAACAAGAAGTAACTGAAAGGAAAATGAGATAGAAGCAGTGTGGAGATTAGGGGTTATTACCAGGAGCTCTAGAGCCCAGGGCTGCTTTGGGGATACTTCCTCCAACTTCACTATCAAAGCAACCAGCTTGAGGAGAATAATAGGCTTATGTTACTTCCTGCAAAGCACCAAAATAAATAAGCAGAATTAATTTTTAATAACAAAGATTTCAAATATATTTAAATATAACCATTGGATCCATAACTATGTCTCCTAAATGTCTTCTGAAATTTATACTCAAAAATAAAAGAGAATAAGCTACTTATTTCCATAAAATGCTGTGAGTTTACATGTGCTGACACTGTTGCTGGATTTTTTTTTTTTTTTGGCAAAATGTAAAAAAGTGTGTAATAGTCCAAATTTATTTCTATAAAAATGATAAAACATTGAGGAAAAAAATATATATTTCCCTTAATCAAAATTATTCTATAAGCATCCTCAAATGTCACTGATGATGGAAAATAAATCTTATTTTCATTCAAGTCAGAGATGACCTGAAAAAAAAAGTGTTGAGAAACTCTAGTGAGCTCAGTAGCATCTGTCCAGTGCCTCTTGCTTCTTTTTTTCCTTTTCTATCCAGAACACTTTATTCTAATTATGATATCCATCCTTCCAGGATCACATTTTTCCTTGGCACCTATGAGGAATTGAAATTCATTTTGTGAGCTAAGAATGCCTAGAAGTCATAGACAGGTTTAGATAACAAGTTAGATGTTTTTGTCATTTTCCTTGTTATTTATTATTTTGCCCTTATCTCCCTGAGTAAAATAAATTGCATTGCTTCCAGTCTTCTCAGCCACAATAAGAATGGTTAAAGTTTTTAAAGTAATACATTTCTTAGAAATCATGTTAGAATAGATTTGGTTGTTTTGTTTGTTTACTTGGGGTTTATTGCTGTTATTCTGTGATTCTTGAGCAAAGTGTAACTAAGATAAAAACAGCAAGAACTGACAAAAAATGAACTTTGGACTTTAAAATAAGTACCTCATCAAAATAGTTACATTTGGAGAGCATCTATATTCATCCAAATATAAGCTGTTGTTTATGATATGTACTATAGCTGATATTCTTTGAATATATCTTGCACATATTTTACTTAAAGGCTATCATCCTGTACTTCCAGGGTTCTTCTAGGCTGGCAAATAATCAAACAAGCATCAGAAAATTGATAAGAGAAAAAGTCAAAAGAAGCTCAATGGTAACACATATGCATCCTCTAGACTCAGCATGACTGATTCTGTATCCCATGTGACTTCACATACATCTTAAATAGTTTAGCTAAGACAAGGAGGTTAGGGAGGAAAAAGGAAGTTCAGGTAGGGAGTTTCCCAAGAAAGGTACAACAAATGAAGTCTGCATTCATTAAGTAAAAGTGATAGAAAATATTAGACAGTACCTCCAGAGAAGTTTACATATAAATATCTTTTAAAAAAATGCAATCCCTACCCAGGTTTCAAAGTCCCTCCCATAAAATCAATATTTTGCCAAACACACATTTTCAGGCAGGCATATTTTTACTCCCCTGTAGTATTTTATAACTTCTTGATAAATTAGGTAGATTTCCATTCTGTCTCTGCACTATTTATAATAGCTAATCAATAATGTATATGTTAGTCTTATATTAAATGAGCACCTCATTCTTTTTCTTTTTTATATCTTTCTAAGATGCAAGATTGCAATAAGCTCATTAAAAATTCAAAGTACTAGTTGTAAGATAGAGGCAAGATAATTGTCCTTAGAGAGAATCATCCCAGGACAGAATGTTAGATCATTACCAATCTCACAAATGGCACTTTTATTTATTATAAAGAGGTCTCATTGTACATCTACTTTTTCTTATAAATACCAAAGAATTATTCAATTAAATTTTTTTATTCCAAAGCAAATCTTGGATTCTTTCAATATTATGCAGGCAGGCAAAGCAACTTTTAAAGAAAAGTCATTGATGAGTGTCTTCAGGCATTTGTTCTTCATTTGAAAATACCTCATAAGCAGTAAAGACAGTGATCAGATAGACTGTCAATTCCCTGATATTTAATGGGTTATGACACTCTTGACCAACAGATCTCAAGGTAGCAGAAACATGAACCAGCAGTTCTTGCCTCATCGCCTTCTGCCTTGCAGGTTCTTTCCCTATTCAAGAATGTGAAAATACCCATTATAACATATCGCATTGACTGTGTTGCATATATCGTTAAACTGACTTGTAGTTCCCCTCAAATCAGATTTGAATTGTTCTCCCTGAATGCTAAGATCTTGTGGATGATTATATCTGCCTTTCTCATTTTCCTAAAGGAGCTTCTCTCCTACCTTCCAATTTAAAATGGTATAATGACTATGATACCTAGACTTCTCTGTTCTTTCTCTCACTCCTCTCCACAGTCATCTTAATGGATTCAATTTTTATCTTCCATTTTACAGAAGAATGAAAGAATGCTTTTCAATTACTAGCAGCCTTGTCCTCCAAATTATTTTATAATCTTTGTTATTTTCAGGGAATTATATCCACTCCAGAAAAGATCTGATAATACTTTTCTTCTTTGTCTTAATATAAAGTTTATCAAAACACTTGGGCCCAAAATACTTAGCTTAATAAGTTTCTTTATGTTATCTACATAGTTTAACAAAAAGAGTACAAACAGTTATATTACTCGTAGGTCAAGAAATACCTTTTCTCGGAATAGTCAAGTTTATTTTGCTCTAAGATGGACAATCTCCTTGGGTCATTTAGACATAACTAAAAATGTTGCTTTCCTTTTAAAAGTGTGTTCATAATGCAAAGGTCAACTTTCCTTTGCTTTTTTCTAAAATAATTAAACCAGATAATATTAGACAGAAGATGCCCTAAATGCTCTTGTTGCCTAAGTGAGGAAACCAAAATCTAGGTTTTTAATTGACTCAAGTTTACTAAATCAAAAAGTCAAGGACAACCAATTACAAACCTTCCAGCTGGGCTTAAATCACAAACTTTCAACTGGGCTTAAAGTTAAAGCCAACCAGTAGTTTTGCTTTTATTTTGTTTCCTGCGTTTTCCTATAAAGTCTCTTTGCCAGGCCCTGATAGTAGAGAGTCACTACCTTTTCCAATTTAGTGCTGTGCTATTTAAATTGATTTTTGCTGAAACTCTTAACATGTTTAATATGCCTCAGTTTATCCTTTAATAATTTAAACAGACTAAATAAAACATATACCCATTAATTTCCTACTGGTGAAACAGTCAGCCTCTAAAAGAGCTCAGTTGGATACTTTAAGGGAGAGTCTGATGAAATAATTTATATTCCTTGGGGATTTCTTTGAAGTACAGAGTACACAAAGATGAATGTTATAGATACAGATCATATAAATATCACAAGTCTTGACAGTGATGATGACAGAAATATATAGATTAGAATGATTTTATACATTTTCATATAGCTATAGATGTATATCAAGAAAGAAATTTAGAATTTTGAGGATATTTTAGGAAGTTATCAGGAATAACACAGTAAATAAGAGTGAGATGTTATGTAGATTAACCTATCCCTTCTCCATTAATTCATGTGATTTAACCCCTTTCTTCTCCTCATGTTACAGATATGGAGATTCCCTTGCAAAAAAACTAACTTCTCTATTTACAGAGATTTCCTGTACCTGCAACTTTGTAAACATACTTAGCGGAAAACATTCCCTATGACAAAGAGACTCATTCTTCAGATTCTTAGTTCAAAATTGTGTACATGAATGAAAAGAAAGAAAACTGGCAAGATTTGCTTCAAGACAGCATAGCTAGTTAAAAGCCGGCAGTGATGGAGGACAGAAAGTTCAGAATCATAGGACCACACCTGAACTTGGGGGAAGAAATGATTAACAGTTGTCAAACCTGCTGAAAAAATGAGAAATTCTCAGGTACCAACTGTTATATAGTAAACATCAGACTGCTATATATAGAAAGTATCTGGAGGTACAGACCAGGATAGGAATGTGGAGATAGAGGGTCATTGTAGAGACCTCAACCTTTACAAGTCAACCTTACCACACCTTACCACACTAGAAGTAATTAATGTAACAACAGATAACAATTTCACAAAGGACTGAACCCATCCCCCAAATAAAAACACTATTATCAGTACAATTTCTACATTGGTAAGACAGAGCTCTCTTGCCCACCCCTGACTATGCAAGAGTCTCTTTTAATAAACCTGTCCTTTTCAGAGGCAGCTCTTCCTTCCTGGTTGTGTTACATAAACAGCTCTCCTCCTTCCTTTTTTTTTTTTCTTCCCACATTATAAATCCACCCACCCTTTTAGATATAATCAAAAGGCTTTGCCTCGTAGGGAAATTCACTGTGTGCTGTTGAAAGAGGAACTCGGGAAATGTTCACAGTGATAAATCAAGAACCCACTCACTGAACCCAACACTCTCCAAGAAAACATCACCATGAGTGCATTTCTTTAATACCTGAATCTAAGATCAACAATCCTGAAAGTCAAAACCTGGCTTTGAAATCCGAGTCCACTATAGCATACACTGCCCTTGCTAGTATAATTCTGGAAACAGTTTCTTAAGCTCTTTGTGCTTTACTTTCTCCATATGGGCTTCATAGCAGCACACACTTCCTGCTTGGGAGTGTTAGAAGAAATAAAGGTGTGAAATGCTGAATCTGGTCTTGGACTTCTGGGCAGCTCTCAGTTTTGTCTACTTGCTCTCCTTATACTGTTTATATCCCCTTAAAGCATGTAAACTCTCTCTAGTCATAAATGTGCGCATTTCTCATCTCAAACTACAAAAAGGATCAAAGTATTAAATTGATTTAAAAATGATTTGATATTAACATTAAAATATGTAAAATAAACTGGTTTGAAATGACATTAAAAGCAATTACTATTTTAGTGAAAGAAAACAATAATGTAATATATATATACACACATAATATGGAGTTAGTTTTCTATTACACACAAGTTTACATTTTTCAATTTTAATTTATATTTATTATCAGAGATTTATCATGAATGATTAGCATGGACTACTATCATATGAAGTGATAACTTCTGTGTTCAAACATGCTTTCCAAGTGTTTTTCCCCTTCTTTCCCTTTGCTAGCATTCTTTTAGATTGAATAATACTTTCTCTCAGGCAACATTTCTACATCTAAAACTAATAGACCTTTTTTCATTTTTTTTTGTAGTTTTTGTTTCTTTGCACTGCACATTTTCCCTTATCTGAAACCAAGGCTGCCTGCAGGCAGTTGTTTTGAGATCTAGGAGGTTGCTGTAACCTTCTTTATGATTAGATTACTAGCAATCTGCTTGTGTTTTGCATAATATATTTCTCAAACACTAATGAAAGGAAAATGAACCAAACAATGACTTTCTATGGTTGGGGTTGGTTGACAGGCGGATCTTTGTTCTCAGAGAGAACACGTACAAAATCTTACTTTCACTTCAAATATCATCTTGAGATATTATGTCTTTTTAGTTTTCTTCTTTATTTTTACTTTAAGACACATAATGGGGTAGTTTGAAGGAATGTCAAAGTAAAGGTAAAAGATTGTGAAAGTCTTAAAAGTAATGAGCTATGTTTTTCATAACATTGTTGAATTTTGGATTTACTCTAGTGCCTGTATCATCATTGTTTAACATTTTAAAAGTTTCCCCCACTTTCTAAGAGTTAAATATCACAATGTATAAGCACACAAAAAAATATTGTTAGTAGATCACTGCTATAACAAAATGTCAAAACACATGTGTTATTGGTAGTAACTGTGGAGGCCTATACTGAGTAATACTTCACTTGGTCTCTAACTGCCATGTTTACTTTTCTGGGTGAAAATTAATTAGCTTGACTCAGAAAAAAAAAAGTACACAGTGACCACACACACACACACACACAAAAGCCAAAAAATAGTTGATGATATTGAAAACAGATCCCCATTCTTCAGAATTACCTATGAACTCTTCCCTACCACTCATGAAAAACGGATGTACTAAGGAGCTGATCAAAAAAGTTCCCAACAAAGAACTTAGGTTCTGATCACTTCTCTGCCTAATTACTGAAAAGTTCACTAGAATTTGACCTGATGATAAAGAACTTGGGGTTATGATTTAGTTGTGAACAGATCGTTGTTCTTATTCTCAAGTAAATTTCTTTCTGATTATACTATGGCCTTATTGTTTCTCTGAGGTGAGCAGTGCCATTGGGTCTCAGGTAAAGATAATGGCATGCTCCCTGCTTTAGGAGTCACTCAACTATGTATCTCAGGGCCATTGCAATGGCTGCTGAATTGTTAATTAATTATTTCTGTCACCTCTGAGGATACTAATAATGTCAGTGTTTGATAACGTCATCAAGCACTCAGAAAAAGCACTTAATAAAAATTGTAAGACTAAATGTAAGACTAAAGTCAAAAGCTATTACATTTGGTGCCCCCAGGAGGTGGCACAGGTGAGAGAGGTGAGGAGAAATAGAATCTCATGAGATATTTAGATGGTTGGGCAAGGACAGGGTGGTGTAACACTTAGGGGAGGTGTGCAAGAAAGACTTGATAGAGGTTGAAACTCTGATAGGGATATAAGAAACTGCAGAAGTAGCCGCTGGGTTAGACAGACATTCTGGGGGTCATTCATTCCAGTCTCCATCATATGATTCCAGATACTGGTTGTTGATCTCTGAAGGATGTGAAGAAGCTTCCAGTATCCAACCTTGGAAGAGAGAAGTTTTGAAAGTTTTATTTTGCTGTTATGCAGCCATGAGGTAAGGCAAGGGCTGGGAGGAGGGCCCTGGCTGAGTGTATGAGCATGGGCCCTTTGTTAGGTCCTTCAGTGACTGTTTCTGTTTTCACTGTTGCTTGTGTGGTACTGTCGTTACCTTGAGGGTATCTTGGTGGTTTTATTGAGTGTCTTCTGCTATAGTCATGTGTTGAATTCCTTGGCCTGCTGTCTCAGGCTTCCACGTGTGCTAGGCCTGCCATGGTGGGAGGATGCCCTCTTGGATCATTTTTATTTAGGAACAAAACACTGAACAATAACTGGGGTGAGCTAACTGACCACCTGTGGTCTCAGTGTCTCTTTGTTTACCCTTGTTTGTTAAATAAATTCCATTATTGTAACTTACTGAAAATGAATGGTCTTGCAATTATGCACAAGGGTCAAAAACTGAAACAGTGACTGGTAAAGTATTTAGGCACTCTCCTCATCAGTTTTAGTACCCTTTACTGCCCTTAGTACTATCCTTTAGTACCCTTTACAGTATCTGAAACAACTGGATGGTTCTATTGTATGACCTGACCCAAAAGACTGTGTCCTTTTGAAATAAAAAAAAAAAGCAGAGAACTTAACTAAACTTACAAATGGAGGCAGCTGGCTTTTTAACTGGTTACTTCATCACACTACTGTTAGGTTCATCACAGCCTGAGTGAGCAGTAACAAGATGACACTAACCTTAAGACGCAAAAACAGATTTACTCATTAAAAAGACAAACTAGACAAAAGCCACTGAGGGTACAAGGAACACCTTTGATTATCTTAACAACCAGTTCAGTATCTAGTAAAAAAACTGCATATGGCTTTTTCAGCCATGTGCATCCATAGGATGACTGCTGTCCCACCTTAAAGCCAGATAAAAAAAGCCAAGATGGCATCATTGATCCTTCTCCAAAAGTGGGAAATTCAAATTCAACGAAGAAGCCAGGAAGATGTTGTCAATTCTTCTCCAAAAGACACAGATTTGGCATTTGTTCAACTTGAATTCTAACATGGCCCGAAACCAGCAAGACTCACTGTATACAATAGCAACAACTACTTCAGACTTCTCACCATGAAAAAGCAACAGAGCAATTTCTCCAGGTCTCCAGACAATTCTTAAACTTCAGTTTCAAAGTTAAAACAAGTTTTCAAGAGTCACATTTCCAAGTCAACTTACCCAGGTCACAGGTTTCTCCAACATGCTTCCCTGCGCTCCTCACTGGCATGGCTTCCTTCTCTGCCCTGTTGCTGCATATGGCAGCAACAGCAGCTCCAAGGTCTCCAGCACCTTGTTGCTCCTCTGCTCTCCTCTCCACACGTTTCTCTCCCTCTCTCTATCCTCTCCTCCTTAAATCCCCTCACATTGCTCCACTCACAAGAAAGCTTAACTTCCCTTCTCCAAGTCTCTGGCCATCAGAGCACAATGACTGCCATTCTAATGTAGCAGCATCATGCTGAGGGCCATGACCCCCCAATTTCACCAGAGCACCCCTATCACTTTAAACAATAGGAAAAGAATTTGACAGAGTATATAGGTAGAGTTTAACCAAACAAAGTTTTATTAGAAGAAAACATTTCTGAAGCAAAGAAATATCCTGGTTGCTGAAAGTGTTGTTTTTTAGAGACTAGGTCTCGCTATTTTTGCCCATGGAACCGCAGGCTCTCATTGCCCAGGGTACCACAGACTCAAGCAGTCCCCAGCCTCAGCTTTCCAGGTAGCTGGGATTACAGTGCATGTCACCACACCCAGCTATTTTTTTGAAACTAGTTCTCGCTATAGGCCCCAGGTGGGACAAGAACTGCAATCCCCAGCCCTGGCCACTTACAGGCACGAGCCACCGTGCCCACCCTGGTTGCTGAAAGTTAAGAGGAGATATTTAAAGGCTAGTTCCTTGAAGCCAAGTGGGGATGGAGGGATCAGAGTCATAGGTGTATATCAGGTCATGCATGGTGGTGTTATATTCCAACTGTGCAAGCTGACTCTCAAACTTGTCCTCCAGAAGAGTACAAGATGATCATTAGTCAGGATTCAATCCTTTTTGTCTATCATTTCTTCTTATTCAGGGTGTGGTGGATCAAATTGTTTCACTAGGTTGTTGTGACAGACTTTAACAGTCCATGATTCAATCTACTTGTTTAAATAGGACTTGGAGCAATTCTTATTCTACCAGTTCACAGGTTATTTTACCTACACTGTCTCAGGCCATTCTCTGACTTTCTGAGCAGTACAACCCAGTTAGGTCAGTATCAAAGGTACCATCAAGTTAAAAGAAAAAATGCTAGTTTTTAGTTGATTCATTAGGATGCCGATTCTCTAAATGAAATGTTGATTAGTTAGTGCTCATATTCTGTATTGGCAATGTAATTTAAAGGAAATATAATAGTGCCAGTTGACAGTTGAAGGTAGGGAACAAGACATAGCACCTTTTCTAGAGTCAAACAATTAAGGTTTCTTCAGTGTATGAAAATGACCTTGACTATGTGAACTAAAAGAGAATTCTGTCTGTGGGATGTCTCTGGTCTCAGAATACTGTAGAGACAGTGCAGAAACCTGGATTCAACAGTAGTTTCCATTTACCGTTGTGATGTAATGTAGCAGAACAATTACAGAAGGTTCCACATAAGAAGTCTACCAAGATCATGTTTGTGAGTTGTAGGAAAAGAAAATGAGAAAAATACACAGTTTGACCCTTATACCTGTAAGAACATTCTTTAGAATAAGACATTTTATAGCTATGATTCTTGCATTTTTTGTAGAATGACTAAACGGTTATGTAAAGAATAGTTTTGAAGTTATAGACAGTATTCCACCTCTGTCGTTAACCAGAATATTAAAAATGAGCTCCTTTAATTGAAAATGTTAAAAAATTAACACTTATTAGATAATTATTTAGTTTTGTGTGAATATGATCACACTGACCCTCTGAGTAGGGTGGAAGGTAGTTACTAAGAAAATTGTAGCTGGAGTTTTCAAGGTGTAGGTCCTTGATTTGACTCTGAATATGCTTTCTAGTAACCTCTTTTTGTAAATTTTGAGTTCCTTTCACAGTGATGGTCTTTTCAGTTGATAAATTTAATAGCATAGAATATATAACTGAGGGAACTTACAAATCCTTTCTGTAGAAAATTTCTTTTCACAACTATAGAAAACATATTCTTTCTTTTAGTTTTTGTAAAAATTTTAAAAACATGTAAGAATATGAATAGTGATGACAATTAATAAAATAGTTTGGTTTGAATAAACATATAAGGTATCAATAGAACATAATAATTATGTGAATCTGATTTTGTATATTGTTATTAGTCTTGTAGTTCTTTAACTGTTAAATCCACAGACAACAGAAAAAAGTGAAAGCTAATCATAGAGAGAAGTTTAAAATGCTGTTTCTCTCCTCCCATTAATAATGATGTATCCTCTTGTGACCCAGGTTCAGATGTGGGAAAAAAAATAGAAAATTCAAAAAGAAATGAAAAAAAAAAAAACAAAAGGTTAACAAAAAGGTGGCCTAGATATTAGGAAAGCAATATAATAATTTATAAGTAATCTGAAACAGATTATTTTGTGTCTAAACACTTGGTACTTGATTTAGAATTTCAGAAAAATCATAAATACAATGAGCAAAGAGAAGATGATAGTAAGAATTACTAGTTTTAATACTAGTATTTTTGAGTTAGTGTATTATATTTTGTTAAATTGTGATAGTTGTATCACAAACATAAAAGCAAGAAAGTTGGGCTTATAATTTTGGCACTAAAAACAATTTAGATAAAGTCATTCTATTAGCAACTATACTGTATAGTCTGAGTCCATGTAGTTCATTTTGAAATACAATGATTATGATAAAATATTTAAATTTCCTAAATTTAAAATTTGTAATTTTATGACTGCTATAGAGTGACAATGAAGAGTGATAGAATTTTCGTAAGCAAAACCAGATGATTTATCTAACATGAAAACTATAGATAAATAAAATGAAGTGTCACACAGAACCAAATCAATAATAAACACTCAAAACCTGGCTATAGAAATGAGGCTGCCAGAGTAGGGTGGGGAGGGGCAACAAACTATAGGTTTTAAGCTATAAAACATGTTAACTACATTTTTTGCTATAAAACTAATAATACTTAGGATTTGGGTTCTAGTAGTTGAAACTTAAGCTTATACTTATTTTCAGCTAAATATAAAGAGTATGAAGAGATTATTTTCGCCCATAAGAGATAGCAATATATGCTACTTATTGACAGTTTGAAGTAGCTTTTCATGGTTGCTTTAAAATGCATGTTTTCTTACAGAAGATTCAAAAGTACCTTGTTTCAAATACACACAAGTCATTGAGTGAAAGACATATTGTTCAAATACACACAAGTCATTGAGTGAAAGACATAAAATATGATTATCACACATACATATTCAGTTTCATGTGAAGTGTCTCATAATTTTCATATCAGACACTCAAGGTTTCTTTAATAGTTGTCAGTTTTCAAATTGTTCTTAGATTAGACAAAACAAAGTGATTTCTAGGCTGATTTAAGGTTATAAATTGAAAGTTTATTTCATACTCTTGAAGAATTCAAGTTTAGTTGGTATATATGGAAATGTTTAAAGCAAGACTTTCTGAAAAAAGAAAATTCCAGATAACATTTAATCAAGGGAATAGTATTCTTGCCATCTGAAATATACTAAAAATTATATTCCGAATAAGGTAGGAATACATATTTTTACCACTTACCAATTTTCCTAAGCTCTTAAAACCTTTCAGTAAATTAGTAACAGAACTAATCCTAGAAACAGATTAGCTATAAAATTCATCACTTAACTTTTTCTTTTTGATTTGGTCCTTGTAATGACAGCATTACAACTGAGCTATAGAGAGAGTATCTCAGACTCAATTATGAGTTATAGCACAAGTTATATTCACCCATGGAAGGCAATCTTGGGAAAAGAATATAAACTGAGAGTGAGAAAGCATTTTAGAGTCAAAGGATTCATGAAATGAAGATTAAAGAAAAATTTAAACCTACAAAATCAAGGGAGAAATCTGTGATAAAGTAGCTTTCACAAATTTGTAGATGTAAGGTGAAAGGTTTCTATGGGAAGATTTAAGAAGCAAAGAGGTTAGGAAGAGTTGGAAAATCCTTAGCAGAATAATGAAGCTGTCATTACTTTAACCAGTTCTTAGCAAGACTGCATCAATCTTACTTTCAGAATTTTTCATTTGGAATTTGGATTAGTAGCAACAAATGATGGGAGAATGATCAAAAATCACATCTTGAAAGTCTGCTTAGTTTATCAAGCTTTGAAAATTTGAAATTGCTAAAGGATTTTTATGGATTTTTTAAATTGTAGCATTTATAATTAAATATTAATATAATTTAGTTTTATGCAATTAATATATAAATGAAAATAAAAATAAAACTATAATAACAAGTAATAGTATCCTGTTTCATCTAGCTCACTTCTGCTCTACAGAGTACTATATTTTATATTATCTTTGTTTCTTTTTTCTTTCTCACTATTTGCATTTTATTAAACAATATGCCTTACACAATCAATGCCTTACTCTTACACAATCAATATCTGTTATAATGAATAGAATTTATTTTAACATAATACGTGACACCTAGGGAACACATATTGGAGGATAGATATGTAATAAACTTTTTATCTTTACTGTTTCTTTGTAAATTTAAGAAATTCATACATTTCTTTATTGCATTTATTAACTGGTTTAGATAATTTTCTAAGATCTTCCAGAACTGCTATCTCGGGTGGGTCGTAGCTAATTTCTTTTCATCTCTGTTAACTAACATGAGGAAACTGGATAAAATCATAACACAATTTCTAGAGTGAATATTAGAATTCTATTCATGCATTAAAAAAAAAAGAAATGGGTCCATAATACTGATTATATAAATTTCTGTTTTTTAAAATAATTTTCAGCCTTTCATCAACTTTAATATGCATTATATATATGTATATATTTATATTTATTACCATTGAGCAAGGATGGTATTTTAGATGGTATATTTAGGTGATATTTTTCTCTATGGTAGTAAATGAATGGTATATCTTACAACAGATTGATCCTTAGATTCCATGATGTAATAGTATATCTTAAGCTCAGTAAAATCTTAGGTTATACGAAATGAGTTATGGTATTACTATTATTGAACAAGTATACTTAATTCAATTTGGAAATAAAATGTGGTGAAAATAGCCTTACAAAATAAGTGCTTCAAGGAAACATTATTTAAAATCTGATTCAATTTTCTTTTTCTTCTGTTTTTAATATCTTCTGAAGTTATTTCAGATTCTGAATTGTTAGATGCTACTATCCATTAACAACCTTCTTCCTGGAAATTCTACAATGCTCCTGTGTAGTTCACAACAGAGAGGTATTCTGTCATCTATATTGCACTGCCTTCACAGTTAATCCTACGTTGCTTTAATTCTAGAAGGAAATTCTCATGCTGCTGAAACACATATCATGTCAAGACATGGGCTGTGAAAACATCATCCATATATGGAGGTCCTCAGAAGTCCTCAGGAAAAAAATATATAGAGAGGGAGAAAGATAAACATACATAAATCTGTATATTGTCATCTTTACTATTCAGTAGTTTAGCTGAGTTCTGCAATCTTATACTGAGTATCATTTCCCTGATATTTTGATGCTTTTTAGCATCAATTGTTGTTGATGGGAAGTTTGATTCCAGTCTGATTATCAGTTACATTTACAGCAGTTTGCTTTTTTTATAGGTGATTTGGGTGGTTTTTCATTGCTTTTGATCTTCCAGTAAATTTTTGTATTTTCTTTTTGTTCTGAAATGCCATGATATATTGTAAATTTATTTATGTGTGTACGTGTTTCAATGAGTTCATTGATCACTTTTAATCTAAAAATCTGATTTTGTTTTATGTAATTACTTTTCATTACTTGTTAATTTTCTTATCAGTTTTTTCTTTCTTTTTGAAAACCTATGCATAAACTGTTTGGCTAGACATGATTTATAAATATCTTTTCCTTTTATTGATTATTTGTCCCTACTTCAAGGAGGTTCATTTAACTAGTGAGTTTATTTGTTTCATTGTATTATATTTGGGTGTTGTTTTATCATACTGCCTATGATTTAAGTTCATATCATTACAGTGTATATTGCCACACCACACCAGACCCAGCAAAACAGTAACTGTAATCCCCATCACAGGGCCCTTTTGGTCCCTCTCTGCTTTAATCCCCTACCTATATTCTCCCTGGTAGGTATTAATTGGTGAGAGACATGATCAACTTTGTGCTTAAAATGCATATTCACTGTACTATTGAAAATTATTGGGGATTCTTTTTCTAAAGAGTTTATCAGGAGAACTGAATATGAACAGAGAAAAACTCAGATGATTTTTATCCATGTTAAATAACACTTTATTACTACGTGTACGTGAATCTTTAGGTAGGAAAGGGGAATTGATTTCATTAGAAATTTGCAATATGCATTGTATATTAGACTGAGACTTAAAGTATACATCTCAAGGAGCTTACAGTGTATTGAAGTATATCTAGATGAATGAAGAAGTTCAATGGAACATTTAAGTGCTGTAAAGGAAACATGCTGAAATTTAGAGAATGAATCAGATAATTCCCATTTGTTTTGGGAAGGTTAGTTAGGAGATAAAAATATTGTAAGTTTCTTAGAGGTAACTTCAGAATTAATTAGTCTTTGGTGGATTGGTATAATTGTACATGAACTTGGAGATTATATACCATGAATGCTACTTGCAATTCTTAATATAATCATAACTGCTATTAATTGATAAGCTTAGAAAACTCAGTTTTTAAAAAATATTCCCAGGTTCTTCAACTAATCAACTTAGGCAACCTAATGTTGAAAATTGTGTTTGAAGAGTAAAAGTAAGATAAGTAAGAAAACTAAGTGTGATTGCCAAGCTAGACTTTAATGTAATTTTATGTAAGCTGGAAATATTCAGTTTATTTTTTTTTCAAAATAATATGTATTGTAATCTAGATATAAAAATTAACAAACCTTTTAATTAGTAATATTTTAACATTTCACTGTATTCCTTCAGCTTATCACAGAATATATTATGTGATTAAAATTACTCTTAAAAGGTGTGATTTACCATTCAGTTATGATTATGAAGTTGAAGAATAACCAGCACAACACTGTACATATACTTTAAATTGACATTCTTATTTTCAATTTTGATATTCAGTTGGAATTCCAAAAATTATTTTGATGGTTGGGTAGCTTCCGATAATTAGAGTCATATCAACACCATTGTATAGGATAACATTATTTTATTGTTGCCTATAATACCTACTGGGTTTTCACTCTTTACTCTGTGTAGAGTTAATTTTTGCCAACACATTAGCATTATTTTATTAAATACATTTTTTACAGTGACTTATTACATATAAGACATTTTCCATTGCTGGATTTACTCACTTTAAATGAGAAGTTAAACATGGGGCAAAATTGCTATAGATAACAGAATGAAAAGCAAACCTTGATTGTTCAATATGTTATTTCCTAACTTTACCATTAAATTTTTTATGGAGATATCCAGAAAATATAATTTACTGTGATTTTATAGCTGGTTGTCAGATGTAATTACTTAAGCTAATCAAATTGTAAGTTTTAATCTGCCTACTGTTCAGTCCATATGCTTGCTTAGTTATAGCTATGTATCTTAGCATATGAAAGCCAGTTCAATTTTTAAAATTTTTTAAGTTAGCATTTATTTTTAAGCATTTGCTTTACAATTGGAAACTTGAAGGCAGGTTGCTGAAAATACAAAAAGTTTATTCTCGATGAATAATATTTAAAAACATTTTGTCATCAATATTGATAATACAATATTTGGGGACATTACTCAGGATAACTCTGCTACAATGAGTCTGATCTCTCTTTAGTTCCAGCTTTAGTCGCTCCTGCTGGCAACTCGTAGGTAAGGACCTTCACCTTCACACGTGCTTGAGATCTGCTGAGCTAGGGGACCTAGTATATTTGAAAGAATTATTGAATTTGGCCACTGAACTTTCTTAGCTGTTTTCCGTGTTCTATATTGAGAATATACTGGATTACCTAGGTTAAAAATACTAGAAGAGTGTTTTCAGGAGCTGTCCTTTACATGGAAGAGTTAAATTATACACAAATAATTTCCTAAAAATGGTCAGTATTATATGTTTCTTGCATTTCTTCTGGTTTTCAATAGTCAAACTACTTAACTTGAGAAGAGCAAGGTGTGGTAATGGCCCCAAATAACATGCCATAGTACCTGCTATCTTCCCAAGATGTATTGATTTTTAATGGATTCAACACATCCCTGACATTGAAGATTTCCCAAAATTCTGGTAACAGATTTTAGTTGTCTTGCCTGTATTCTTGTTGATAATAGAATTTTAGCTGAGATATTCACTCATCTTTTTTGGAAGCTATATTCTGAAGGTTGCCATTAAATATTTTGAGAGCATCTTCATCATGTAATTGGGAATTGAATTTCCTTAACACCAGAAGAATTGAATTTTGTTTTGATTCTAAAGCTCTTTCAAAATTTTGAACAAAGTATTGTGTTGATTTTTACTTTTTCTTGCATATTAAATTCCCTATTGCTATCAAATATTAGCAAAACTTGAGGAACATTCTGGGTTCACACATACTTTACAATCCTTTCCCAATTGTTGTGATCTATAAAGTCTTAAAGGGTATTTCTAAAGCTCCAAAAGATTAAATGTTTTATTATTTTGAAGACTGAGTTATGCACAACAATTTCACAGAAAAAGCATTTTAGGTAAACTACAGTGCCATGGTCAACATCTTTGATATTTTCCAAGCACTTCTGATATTTTATTTAATTTGGACTTTTAAAAATCACTATTAAAGTCTTCTGATACTGTATTTTCCATCAGTTTCTTTGGCAACATTTTTCCAAGCATATGAATTAGTTGATAGGTATCTCAGAACCCTGGATTATACAAAACTATTTTATCTTCCTCTTCAAATTTCTATTGCTCTTGTATAGGACTAGAAACTTGAGGATAACTATCAGCTCAGTGCAACACTATATTTTATAATGACTCTTCCATGTTCCAAGAATAATTTTGATTTTAACATTAAGAAATATTTATGTTTTGGGGGTTTTTGTAAGGTTAAGAGGGAAAAAGAACAGGTAGGAATTAAGAATATTGGGAAATAGGAGCAAAGACTAAGGAAAGAGATTAGAGAGATAAAAGCGTTTAGCTCTTAATTAGGATATAGCTGATCTAAAAGAAAGAACACTTTACATTATATTCTATTTTTTTTTCTTTAACTAGGACAAGGGATAGCTTAAGGAAATAGTTTCTTTTTTTAAATGATTTTATACAAATGTAGATTTACAAAAATTTTGGTAAATTTTCCCTTTTGTTCTGAAAAAGTTCAAAAATCCTTAATTAAAAACATAAAACTTAAAAACACAAAACAGTTCTTTGATTCTAGTTATTGAAGAGTTGACCAGTGTCATATATATTTTATTTTCACCATGTATTTCTGGAATGAAAAAATAAAGGTTTCCCCTTTATGTAAAAGAAAAAAAATACAATTTGAATACGTCATTCAAATAATTTCAGAAATAAGGGAGTCATATTGATAAATAGAATGTAATTGCAAGTATATATTCACGTAGATGAAGAGTAAGTTATTTAAGTTCCCAGTATAAGTATCCAGGGGAGGGTTAAACATATAAATATATCTAGTTTGTTCACATTCAACTATGATTTTGAAATTGGGTAACAAAACAAGCAAAGCAGAGTACTTATCTAAACTTACAAATGGGAGCAGCTGGCATTTTAAACCCAGTTACTCCTTAGGTTCATCCCAGCCCCTATGAAGGGTGGCATATACCTTAAGAGGTGTCAAAAACAGATTTATTCATTAAAAAGACAAAAGTCACTGAAGGTAAAAGGGACCCCTTTGATAAACAAAGTCTCTAGTCCAAAAGGCTACATATGGCCTTCTGCCATGCATGTACTTCCACAAAATGATGGTTGTCTTCTGAGATCAGACGAGATCGGGCGCGTTCAGGGTGGTATGGCCGTAGACAAAATGATGGTTGTCTTACCTTTAAATCAGATGAAGAAGCCAAGATGGCATTGTCACTCCTTCTTCCAAAGGCATAGCTATTCACTTCAAGCCAAATGAAACCAAGATGGTGTCATCACTCCTTCAAAAGTGGAAGGTTCAAATGTAATAAAGAAATTCAGTGAAAAAATTCAATTCTCCTCCAAAAAGGTAAGCTCTGGCATTCTTTCAGCTTCAACTCTTAAGTGGCCCTAAACCAGCAAGACTCTGTTATACAACAGCAGCAACTACTTCATGCTTCTTACCATGAAAACAGCAACACAACAAGTTCTCTTTAGGTCTTCAGACAGTTCCCAAATTTTACAGTTTCAAAGTTAAAGCAAGTTTTCAAGTACCATGTTTCCAAGTCAACTTACACAAGTCACAAGTTTCTCCAGCATGCTTCACCAGACTCCTCACAAGCCTGCACTGGGGATGGATGTCTATAGTGTGGCTTCCTTCCCTGCCCTGCTGCTGCTCATGGCAAGGGAACTCTAAGGCCTCTAGCCTCCCTGCTGCTCCTGTGCTCTGCTCCTCTCCATGCCTTTCTCCCCTCCCCTCCTCTCTTAATCACCTCCCCCCTCTTCTCTTTTTGTTAGAAGGCTTAACTTCCCTTCTCTAAGTCTCTGCCCAGCATGGCATAATGGCTGCCATTCCAATACAGCACCACCATGCTGAGGGCCACAGCCTCCAATTTCACCATGGCACCTATCAATTTTATTCATCAAAACAGAATATAAATGGTGATGGAATATTATAAGGAAACTATTTAACATTGAGTTTTCCTGATCTGTAACTCTTATCAGACCATGTTCCAATCGCAGTACTTTTATTTTAATTAATGTAAGATGTAAATGTTAATTAGGCTAAATTTTACTATATTCATTCTGACAGTGCATATATTGTTAACCTTAAGTGTTATTTTGCAAGACAGCTGGTTAAGCATAGAAGTTAAGTGCAGTGTGAACAGGGTTAATGGAGAGATAAAAGTTATAGTCTTGTTCAATGGTTGCATTGTGAAAATTAGTTCTTTTGAAGGTTGCCCGTCTGCTCCAGACTGACATTCATGGAATGGTTGATTGCATGAATTTCTAAAGATCAATGCTACTCATATTTGTATGAATTGCAGGGAACCGTGATCTATATATTTAATTACCAAATGAAAGAAAGTGCTTTGATATTCTTAGGAAATATATTTGCAATGTAATGCCTAATTTACTAGACCATTCTAGTCTTTAAAATGTAGCCCAAATAAGACCACCTTACAGGACCTTTATATTGAAGACAGTTAAGAGAATTTCCACTATTGTGGAACTGTAACACTAAATTATATTCATTACTAAAAAAATCCCAAATAAGTATTTTTGGCATATAAAATTATGCTTCACTAAAGTTATATGGTGAAATGGAGTTATATATGGACATTATTTTGGAAAACCTTGTGTTAGTTGTTTCAACTGTTCAAAGGACAAGTAGAAAGTCATTCAAGGTGTTTCCTTACCTAAAAGTTGACACATTCATGATATTTTGATGAGTCAATGTAAAAATGTTATCAGGAGAGGGGGGTGGTCTCTTTTCTTAAAAATCTTTTTGCACACTTTTCCTAAACCAGAGAAAAACCTTAACCTTGCAATCTAATACAAACTGGGCAAAAGTCTTTATCAACCCTTAAGATGCCCCGTACTAGTTACCTTTGTCATTCAGATACCTGCTGCTTGCTTGCCTCCAGGGCCTCTCCCAACCCAAAGGCAAAACAAACAAACAACAACACAAAAATAAAAAACAAACAAAAACTTTAAATCTATCTCTTTAAGGGTTCTTACCACTCCCAGCTGTTGCTGCAATTTCTAAGCCACATTAGTAAAGCAAGTGATAACCTATATATTTACAACAAGATGAGCATATAAAACCCTAGTTACTCCAGTATATGTGATACAAGATTAACATAAAAAAACCCAGTTACCCCACCACAATGCCCAAAACTGCCCTTTAGTCTCCAGTCACCTCACCACACCTCTAATTAATCTGAGTTCCAATAACATGTGTTGGAAATGCAGGGCATCCTATTATTTCCTCCTCTGGTATGTTTCAGCATCCTCTAAACACAAAATCCAGCGTATGATGTGCTCTGTTTCTCTTTGAGTATTCTCTCACATTTACACAGTAGAAAAACTCCTAGACATAGGAACTAAGAGCAGGTCCATCTATTAGGCTTCAGTCATGGCCTCTCTAAAAGCATCTGAGTCAAAGTAGATAAAATAAACTCCAAGTAATATCAGGTGAGAAAACAGACAAAACAGGGTGCTTACCCAAACCTACAAATGGTAGCAGCTGGCCCTTTAAAGCCAGCCACACACCAGGTTCTTCCCAGCCCCGGCCTGCAGTAGCAAGACCACATAAACTTTAAGAGGGAGGCAAAAACAAATTTAGGTATTAAAAGACAAATTGGAAAAGAGTCATGGTTGGGTACAGGGAACCCCTTTAGTAATCTTACTACATAGTTCATCTCTAGTCCAAAGTGCACATGGCTTTAGCAACCATGTGTGTCCACAAAATGGCAACTGCCCCACCTTGAGCCAGATGAAGGAGTTAAGGTGGCACTGGCACTCCTTCAAAAATACAGCTGCACTCCCTCCAAGCCAGAAGAAGCCAAGATGGCGTCGTCAATCCTTCTCCGAAAGCAGGAGATTAAAATCCAACGAGGAAGCCCAGGGTGGCGTCCTCAATTCTTCTCCAAAAGGCACAGCTCCAGCATTCCGTGAGCTCCAGCTCCACAGTGGCCCCGGCATGAGCAAAACTCACTCAGTACAGCAACGCATAAGCGCTTCAGATGTCTCACATTGAAAACGGTGACACAACAAACTCTCCTCAGTTCTCCAGAAGACTTCCAAGCTCTGCAGTTCCAAAATTAAACCAAGTTTTCATGCACCACGTTTCCAAGACAGCTCAAAGAGGACACAAGTTTCTTCAACATGCTTCCCCTGGCTCCTCACCATACCAGGCTGGGGATGGGGATGGAAGCCCACAGCTTGGCTTCCTTCCCTCCCTGCTGCCCCCACATGGCAGCAGCAGCTCTGAGGCTTCCAGTCTCCCTGCTGCTCCTCTCTGCTCCTTACTTCTCCATTCTCTTCTCTCTCCTCTTCATTCTCTTCTCTATTGTTCTGTCTCTTTCCCTGTCTTTATCTCTGTACCCTCCCTGATCCTTTAATCCTCTTCTCCCAAGAAGGCTTAACTACCCTTCTCCAAATCTCCACCCACCAATGCTAACAATAGCTATTTTAATACATCAACACTGGTACTGGGGGCCACAGCCCCCTAACACAAGCATGAAAGTTCAAATCTTCAAACCCTTTAGAAGTTCACCAGCCTGGATCAAAGACCACAGGCTCTAAGCCACCTTGTCCTTCATAGCTGATGCCCATGCTCCTCCAAAATGGCTGAATCCTTTCTCCTTCTTCTAAGTTCTTTTTGTGTCATCTTTCTTATTTTTCCTGTGCTTCTAGGAACAAAGTCTTGTCAACCATCTCACATCACAAAAACTTTGTTTTCCTCCTTCTGAAAGGAAACTATGAATTCCAGTGAAGGCTAGCATCACACCTTGGTATGTCTTTGAAATTTGCAATTCTAAAGCAACAAGGAAGTAATGTAATGCCTTTTTTTTTTTCTTTAGCTATTATCAATGCATAGCATCAGCTATGTTAATGGCAATTACCCTCCAAAAGAAAGAAACATAAATCTTCCTTGAAGTATTCCTATATCTGCCTTGAGATACAGTCTGAAGTTTGAGTTGTTCATGATATTAGATATTTTCTTATTCTATTTTCTGTGAGTCTTAAAGCTTGGACATTCAGATCAGCTGTAAAAAAGGAAAGGAGGGCAGGAGGGAGGGAGACAGGAAGAAAAGGAAGGAAGGGGAAGGAAGTAAATATACGACTGTCCATTTTATGATTTGTTTCATTTTTTTTTCATCTCCATCAATTCATAAATATCTTAAATACTTTAGGAAAGAGATGGTATAAAGTCAACCAGCAGTTTAAGGATTATATGGTTGTCTATTAAACTGATTATTTTATATTATATATTATAAATTAATTTACTTGTGATTATATTAAAACATTTTTAACTTCTAAAATAAATATCATTTTTCTTTCTGAAAATATCAAAACATTTGCTCAATGTCCAAGGAAGACCCTTTCTTACAAATGGAACATCACTTTGAACCTGTTTGTGGGAGTGGCAGCTGCTAGCTTGTTTTCACCACAGCATCAGGGGTAGAAATACTAATTAAAAAAAAAAAATGGCAACAAAAACTCTACCATTTAGCTACAAAGTGGTGAGAGAAGAAAATTTTCTTAGTATTTTCAAATCTTTTATATAATAGAGATGTGGAGGATATTCTAATAAGAAAAAATCTATCAAGTAATTGTATATTATTTGAATGTATTAGAATAGTAGTATTTCTTTTCTTGTAAAAGAAATCTACTTTTTTAGCTTAATTCATATCAGTTAGCCTGCAATTTCATCAAGCATTCATTTCATCAAGTTCTGTTTGCATTATATTCTTATGCATAATGTTATTGAAATGTTTTAAACTCATTATTTAGGTGTATTTTCCCTATTTAATATTTAATCTCTATTAATGTTCATTTATATTTACTCTGAAAACTCGCTCTTTTGTTGCAAATTAAATTTTAAAAATATTTT
Organism: Uropsilus gracilis; assembly: GCA_004024945.1. Taxonomy (NCBI): domain Eukaryota; kingdom Metazoa; phylum Chordata; class Mammalia; order Eulipotyphla; family Talpidae; genus Uropsilus; species Uropsilus gracilis. The sequence goes on from PVHY01000172.1 coordinate 242,978, forward strand.
TAATTTTAGTTAACGACTAAATTCTAAAGATATCAGCTATTTCTCTTCCTATATTTCACTTTTCAGTTCAAAAAGACAGTGTAGCATGTTATACAAAAGACATTCTTATTTAAAATTCCCAAAATCTTAACAGAAAAATGCAGTTCTAATGAACTGAGTAAATCTATAGATTTAGTAAATCTATATATATAGTAAATCTATAGAAGATAATTGCTGTATGGATTATTTTATTATCTATACCCTCACATATCTTTTTAGGTTTGAATTTATATAAGCTAATATTAATTGAAAGTTATGCATGAGTAACACTTTCCCTAACCACCAATTCATTGTTTCTATGAAGATTGCTGTTTATTATATAACACATTTATTTCTAAATGTAGATATTTATTTCTAAATGTAGAATCAGATTTAATCACTAAACTCTTACTAAATTTAAAATCCATATCAAAAAGAGTCATTTAGATAAAAATACTGCATATTGTTTAATAAACCTGAATAGCTCATTTTAAGAATTGATTATTAAATTAACTGCAAATTTTCTTGTTTACATTTGTTATACTTCCGACAAATGGCAAGAGTTTTCTGAATGGCATAGATTTTTCTCAGTTGCTAGATGTCGAATGGTGTATTTGTGACATGCAGTAAAATTGTGTGCACGTTACTGTAGTCAGTTAAATATTTTGTAAAACTGTTGAAATCACTATCAAACCTTAAAAAGCTAGAATCTTACCAAAGAATTAAATAATGAAAAAATAACCTAAAACCTGGAAATGCATTTTTTACTAGTTTTGAATTAGTTTACCTATGCACATTACTCCAGAAAATGAATAAATGGTTTACTAATGGAAATATTTATTCTATGAATTACATATTAATTTATACATTCAAGTAAATATGATAGTAAATATTCAAGTATATAATTACAATGTAAAACATAATAACAATAATAAAATTAAATACATATTGCTATAAATTTAGTCATTCTGGTTCTCCTAGTTGATTCAATATTGAGTTTTTGAAGACAATGTTATATTATAGGAGGAATGGCTAAGGCAAAATAAACAATGCTCAGTGTTGATGACCTGAAAATGGAGATTGCCAAGATCACTTAAGGTTGGGATCACAGGTACTAACTCCAGAGTGAAACTGTGTTGTAAAATTTAGATACATTTTCTAATTCTTATCTTAGGAAAATCATTTACTTTCTGAGCCCATGTTTCCTAGTATATAGAGAAAGAATAATAATAATCTTTATATAATAATAATGCTTGCTTGACTAAATGAATTGCTACAAATAGAATTAATATTCAGAAACTGGTACGCTGTTTTTATTCAGTATGTGAATTATTGTTTTGGGTGTTGGATAAACTTATAAACTTCCAAATGAGAAAAATACACACACATGCACAAATGCACAATCACCTGTCAATAAAATGACTACAAGTTTGAATATTCAGTGTCACTATATAAAGTAAAATTTAAGATTTTTAAACCTTTAAATCTTTAAAAAAGATTTTTTAAACCTTTAACACTGCTTAAGCAAGAAGCATCGAGTAGCTGAAGAATTAATAAAATAATAAATATAATATCTATATATCAATATATAATGGATTATAAACATGCCTCTTAATTTACTGCATCTATTTGATGTTATTTTTGTATCATTGACTTATTAAGCACCAAAAAATAAGAATGAAAATCTACATTATTCCTCATATTCTAATAATGGAAAATTATTCATTCATTAAACATACAGAGAAGCTACTGCATTTTGCTTAAATGTACTGGGGCAACTAAGGTGAAAGAATAGGTAGCATTTTTAAATTAATTATTATAGTCCTACATGTATATGTCATACAAGATATAAGTATAGAAACTACATACACATGAATAAAAATGTTCATCTTTCTGTCAGATAACTTGCAAATGGCTGATATCAGAATTATACTAATGTATATTGCAGAATAATTTAGCATTATACTTATTCAATAAATGTGAAGTGGGCCTGCAAAATAAACAATTATTTCAGACTGAGAAGATTGTAAATAATTTGACAAAAAGTCAGGAAACAGTTATGTAGTTTATTGGAAAAGAAATAAAACACTGCTATGATGTATGGACATGTGTATACTATATTTTATATAATACATGTAAATTGTAAATATAAATGATAAATTAAGTATGAAAGAAAACATTCTAATAAGCATGGTATTTCTAATACTAGACATTATTTTATGAACAGCAACAGAAACACATTGTGGAATAAATTCCCATATGTAATTGTATCATCTCTCTTCACAAATGATTCTCAAGTTCATTGTTAAACACATATAATATCTTTATATTATTGTTCATAAATTATTTTATCTTTATCATGAAATTCAATTATTTATCATTGCATTATTTGAATTGCCTCAATATGCAAAGTATTTTCTTACATAATTTGGAGCATGAACTTAAAGGTATATAAAGTACTTAGCAACATACTAAGTGTGATATTAAATGATATGGAATGCCTTTAATGGATGAGCTACTTTACTTTCAACTCCTAATTTTATACTTATTTAGTTTTTATGTTGTAATAAAAACTAATTTTTTTCTAGTTTAAGTAGCATTCAAAAAAATTGTAGCCAGTTAACATATCCCAAAGTCATATTGACCTTCTGAGTTGTAGAAGTGAATTTTCCAAGAGATGGTCACATTTAATCCAGTACTGTAAAACATTTAAATACTGTACATCAGAAAGCACATAGATTTGTGTGTATAAGTGTTTGGTAGATATAGTTGTCTTTATATAATAATGAAATGGCACCTCAGTGCTATCTGATTTTTTATGGCTAAATGTAATGTCAATACTGCAGGGTAAACCAGTACCACTATAATACTAATGCTTGTATTCACAAAACTGCTAGAAATCAATACTTGTTTGGTATTCTATAAAACACCTGTATTTCTCTCACAGAATAATGTGATGAATGCCTTTCCCACAATGGAGAAGTGAGTGTTCAGTTATATTTTATAGTAAATTGATATCATTTCTCTCTCTTCAGACAGACTTGTATTTCTTATATTTTGATGAAGTATGCATATGATGAATTGCATATTTTCTGTGAGGTGAATTCCAATCACATTGATGGAGAAAGATTTTAAAAACAAAAGAGGCTTTAAAGGGCATTAACATTTTAATGCACAATTTTGTGATTTTCACACAAAATATGTTTAAAAGAATGTTTTGTTGCAAGACTTTAGACTGTTTGCTCTGTTGTATGCAAAATTAATTCTGACTAATCTAAATGGTAAGATAATTTGTTTGATTATTTTATAGCCATACATTCACCAATAAAGAAGGGGGAACAGACTTAGAAAATGGGGGGTAGGTGTCAGGGGAGGTTCTCAAAGGAATATAGGAATTAAGTGTGTTTTCTGACTTATAGCATAGAAGTAATCTGTGAAGAACATCTTGCCCTAAGAGGACATGGGTTCTCTTAGTGTGAACTTGCACCACTCCCATCACCAATATCACCAGTTATCCGTTGCCTATGCCTATTTACTGCATTTGACCCTCAAAACTACCACTTTTTAAAATTTTCATGTCTCTTCTTATTTTAATCATTAAGTCAAAATCAAAGAAACAAATAGTCATGTCTGAGAGGCAAAACTCAGAGACCTGGGGGATTTCTAATACATATGCTGATCAAATTGCTTGACATAAAAAATAGAAATGAACACTATGTTGCATAGTATGTGAATAACAATGTATATCCTTTTTCCCATATTGCAATTTCAATTTAAAAAATCAAAATGTCATAATGAAATTCAATGATAAATTTCCAATAAACCCTCAAGTGATTAAAAATTATCCTCCCCCAAAATTCATAAACTTTGACAAGAATCCCAGAGAAATGTTTAGATTGTGTTCCTTTTATTCTCTCATTCTGTTTTCTGGAAACAACCTTATTTCTCTTAGATGGTTAAGATCAGTCATTCCCAAATGTCACTGGGTAAAACACCGAGAGTCCTAGTTTTCTTTTTGTGTATGCCAATGGGAACACAAAAACACTGGTTTGAGCAGCAGGCATTAAAGTCTTTATTGGGTTATGTATGTCAGGAATGAATGATATATGGGACCAACATCAAAGTTTTGGTATAAAATTGATTTCTGACTGTATGAATAGGTTATACATATTCATATAGATGTTCATTGAGTATCAAGGGAGGTTTAGTTATTTGTAAAAGGAGTAAGTGTGAATGTTCAATTTATTAGCATGATACTCATTCCCATATTTACTTGGGGCTGGAAATGTAGTCATTATAAATAGTGGTGATTGGAATTTTTACATCATCAAAAAATATAGGTATGTAGCCTGTGCTAGTCATAGCAAAATCTGGACTTGTGACTAGTCAGTAATTGGTCCACAGTGTCTGGGTAATTGCTGCTTTAAGTTACTTTACAGGATGCTTTTGCAGGAACACTTTGTGACATAGACTACAAAATATGAAGAGAATAAGGGTTATTACCCTTTTCAAGGTTATATCCCTTTTAACTAAATGTGTCTGTATTTGGCACTCAAAATCAGCATTATAACTTCTATATCTGTTGACCCAGGGGGAAGAGAAAAGCAAAAGTTTGGGAAGCATTCTCAATTTCTATATAAAAAGTGCCATTGTATATCCTGGTGAAAACACCTACCTTTTGAAGAGTACATCTTCTAAAACTGGAGAACCTAGTATTACAGGAAAAGGGAGACTCGTTGTGAGAGGACTTGAGAGGGATAGTGAGAAGTACCACTTTACTTCCCATCTCTTGGTTTTAGAGAACATATATATTCTAGTTACACAAGAGAACTCACAATCTTTGACATCTCGTTTAGGTGCTATACCTTCTTTTGAGGAGCATAATCTCAAACAGAATAAAATTTGTTCCCAGGAAACCATAGACATAACTTTTAATAAGCCATCCATAGTTCAGTAAACTTCTGTATATTTTATGCATAAGTAAAATAATATATAGCCAAACTGTATTGTGTGATGACTGATGTTAAATGACAGTTTAACATGATGGCACCACACAAAAATTTTCTCCTAATGTGTGGATGACATTTTTGCCATTGCAAAATGGTATCTATCCCTCCCTTCTGCTTGATTCTGGAATGATTTGATGGGATCACTGTACAAGATCAGCTTAAGTCATTTAAATTGCTGAGGCTTGATCACAGTAAATCTTGCATCATCTATTTGGATTTCTTAGAATTTATGCTCTTGAGATAACAGAACAACTTGTGGAATAGGCTGCCTTTTGTGAACTTCAAAATATCCAGAAATGTTTTACTATGAAAAGTTCAAGAAAGCATGTGCAACGAATGTGGTGTGTGAAAGTGGAGTGGAGGAAGCAGAGAGGAGAGAGAGGAATACTTTTCTCAACCCCTATCTTTCCACAAAAATAATCTATAATATTCTGCTCAGATTTATATATTTATGCCCTCTCCATATAAATTCAACCTATAAGCATACACACACATATACATACATAGATAGATAGATAGATAGATATAGATAGATAGATAGATAGATAGATAGATAGATAGATAGATAGATAGATAGATAGATAGATAGATAGAATTTCAGAACTCTAGCATGCATATCGATTGTCAAAACACTCAGGAACAGTTCTACAGTTTTATGTAATATTTTTTAAAATACATAATAAACTTTAGTAATGTTTTATATAATTTTGATATGACAATTGCCTTGATTTTATAATAGTTTAGAGTTAGGTGAATTTTAGCACAAGGGAACAAATATACATTACTATATATATCACAGAAAAGCCCCCTAGTTATGAATTCATTGTCCCTGGAGCTAAAGATAGCAATATTTTCTATACTAAGAACAGTGAAGTGATTGACAGTGATTCTGATTGTTCAAATAATAAGTACACACCACAAATAATCACTATTCACAAACTAATAGCAATTGCATTTGCAGATGATACATTTTAAAACATACTCCAGCTATTTTCAAATATAATCTATCCCTCTACTGGGAAGTAGGAATGTGGGTGTGATAAGAATCAATATCCTTGAAACTTACAATCCTTCAATATGACATTAATTCTTGTAACCCCCCTTAAGTTACAGCATTGGAATTGATTTGCTATTTACTACTTTCGTTGGGAGTGGGAACTCCAAATTCTTCCACTTGACTTTTTCTACCATCATAACATCTGTGTCAAAACGACATTGTGGGTGTCATTCCAGTTGGTAAAACTATCTATTATGATAATACTCAGGATAAGGAGATAAAACATACTATGAGTGATAGATATGATTTAACCTAGCATAGGCTGGTCTTATCAAAACATTTATCATTTAATTCTATTAAGCATACTCTGCCTCAAGGACAACAAATATATTAAGAAGTCTCTAGGAAATAGAACTATTTTAGCATCAGTGTCCAATAGAGTCTCAAATGTCTTTTTAAACTATGTAAACAGGAGTTCTGGAAAAGTTTGCAGAAGTAGCAGCACTACATATAGATGGCTAGAGACTTTTCATTTCCAATTTCTCTGTTATGGGTAGAAGACATCACCCATAACTTTCTGTTCACATGATACTTTCTGTAAAAACAGAATGAAGAATCAGAATATCATCTAAACCATACCTACATCATAATTCAAGGATATATCATACTTCAAATTTATGGGCCTAAGCAAAATTTTGTCATTTGAAAATAATAGGTTATAATTTTAAATATTAGTATAAAATATAGATTTGGTTTTGTTATCTATTGCTAGAAATATATATATATATATTTAAAGGGCACATTATGTATGTAATAAAAATGGACTTAATCTTTATCAAAAATTGAATGACAGAAGAGTATTTAATTTAAAAAAATTGTGTTTTCTTTTGTGGTTACCAGTTTCATAAAATATCTTGATAACTCTAGGAGAGACTGAAATTTGTTAGTAAGGAAAGTTTATCAAAGGTATGTTATCTTAGCTCAATGAATATATTTTGCAGTACCAAAGCTATTAGTTTAAAGATTTTTACCACATATACACATTTTCTCTGTTAGAATGCAAGTATAAATATATTGAGGACTCTCTAGAGCAATTGTAATTAGTGTTTGATAGGAGTTTAATTAACATTAAAGAAAACATAGATTAATGAAACTGGCAGTTTTGATTAATAGTTTATCTAAATTAATTCTGAAACACTTTGGCAATATTAAATACATATTGTTCAAAATGTGACTGAATTTTCAAAATGGTTAGGGAGAAAGTATTGTGTATGATGTAATCTTATTAATTTCAGTCTTAAAAGTTGAAAGTAAAATTTAAAGCACTTAGAACTAAATTATATTTACATTAATCATAAATGTTTAGTTTTTAGTTCTTCTTACTAGTAATTTGGCATATTATACATGATAAATAGCCGAATTTATAAAGCCCCTTTGGGTATAAAGCCAGTGACATTATGTCATCTGAAATATATAGTCCATAAATTACTTCAAGGACAAGTTATTAATTTCTAAAGAAGACAGAGAGCTAGTGCTCCACAACTTCTCAGGTTATTTAAATAAGAATGATAATAAACCCAAAAGGAGTTCTGAGAAAATTTACTTTCTCTCTGTAATTTAATTATTTAATAATTGATGTTTTCTCTTTTAAACAGTCCTTTGATTGACTGGGGGATGGAAATGCAATTCGATTAACAAGTTTCTTCTTATTTGACACATTTGCTCCTTTCTCCTTAGTCTATAGCTTGATTTAATACTGTTTTATGAATATGGCTTTAGTTAATAAGAATAAACCAGAATTTAAAGAGAGTGGGAATACCATCTCCTATTGAATTACTCTACATAAAACCTGATGCCTGATGATACATTTAAAGGTACAACTGTGTTTTTTGTTTTGGTCAAAATGAGCATCACAGAAAACTGAAAATTTAGTTTTCAGTTCCTTTTTATAAAATTTGGATATTTAAAAGTGAGAGTTGTGAAATTATACGCAAAGCTGTAAACAAATATTATCTCAATAAAATGATACAATTAAAAAAATAACTTTTGCACTATTTTACCAAAAAAAACCCCACAAAAAACCCTAAAACATCATACTCAGTGTTCATGTTCTATTAGTTTACTGATCCTTTTATTCTAGAAGCATAGGCTGAGTACCTTGGAGAAATATGCTTTAGTGATATAATATTTGAAGGTCACCTATCCTGCAGAAACATATCCAAGAACAGAGGCAGGTATTCATGCAACTAGTTATTTGATATGGATTGAAGTTAGTTCAAAGGTAAAGGGATATAAAAAACGATAGAATAAAGGGGAAGAGAAGATTGTTTAAAAAAGGAACTAATTTAATAAAAACATTTTTAAACAAAAAAATTCAGGGTTCAATCAAGCATTAATAAGTATTAGTGTTAGATATTTGCCTAAAATAATAATTCATTTCTTCTGATATCTGATCACGTTCAATTTGAGGAAATTGAAGAAAAAAGAGGGTGTTAGTGGATAATATTTTCTACCAACGTGTATCTTGGGCTGTCAGCTGCCCAAGTTCTGTGGTGAGAATAACTGGAAATAAAGTTGATCATCCTGTATGACTTAACCCAAAAGTTGGACTTCATGGGACTGACTCCATCAACACTTGCATTTACAATGATTCAACCCTGAAGTATTGGGAAGTTTCAGAATTCTCTGATAAGACAAATGCTGACCTTTTTTTTTTAATGACTGGGCAGTTGGGGGAAGGAATTGAGGACCTTCAAGAGAAGCACTCAAGAGTTTAAGCCAGTGTCTATTATTCCGTGAATAAGAAGTATTTCAAAGTTTTAACAGTAAAACCACAGGTTTCTTGCCTTTGGCTAAAAAATCCTCCTTTGAGGCATTTTGTATCACAAAAGCAGTATCATTGAAGTTAATTCTCTAGTTTTTATAGAAAAGTTATTATATAGAGACAGGATCTTTCAGGAAATAAAAGATACAAAGGAAGATTTCTTGCAAAATTTTTCTAAAAATTTCTGTTCAAAATTTGAAGTTTCATTTCACAAGCTCAGAAATGTAATTCTAAGTCTCTTCCTAACATGAAGCTGTTTTAAATGCACAAACATAGGTTACAAAAAATTATGACCATAAAAATTCCAAATTACTCTATAATTGATGTACATCAAAAATACTTTAAGTAATAATCTACAATGCCAGCTATTTTGAGAAAATAAAACAATGGAATAAACCATTTTAATAAATTCTTTATACCATGTTAAACATTTTGAAAATATATGCTTTATTTCATTTATAGATTTTTTATGCATGACCATAGTTAAAGATCCAAGGTATGATAATATTGATGCTTTTTTATATACTGCCCACATGACATTAAGATAAATACTGATATGTCATGCTGAAGAGTATATTTTATTACCAGAATCAGCTTTCTTAAATAGGAAACAGAACTTTTCGGTACATTTTATCTTCCCTTAAATTAATTTTTCTATTATGGTATCAATTTTCTATAGTCTGCCTTGAAAAAGAGTTTTTCCTTTCTCAATGCCTTGTCTCAACCATGCATAATCAACTAGGGGAAATACTATAGAGAACATAAAAAACTAATAAATGTGGACTGATGATTCAAGAAAAATAGCTCCAGTTGTCACACTCTGTGTTTTCTAGCTTATACACAAGCACTTTATATATATATATATATATAAATGTCAATAAATTTATGTTAAATATCAATAAATGATATATATATAATAAATGTCAATGTCAATAAATGTCTATATATATATCAATAAATGTTATCTATAAAAATTGAAAAAAGCCAAAGCCAACAGTTTCCAATAAATACTGTAATTTTATATAGAAAAAGAATATAAATAGAATATTTTAATTCTTATAGTCATTATGAAGAATAAAGGTCTATTTTTAGAGTTATATACTATAGTTTATTTTATTGAATCTACAAACAAGAGTCAATAATTATGTCTTTTACCTTATTTCAGACCAACTAATGTATTATTTTTAAGTAGAGAGAGGGTATTGTTAAACATCCCATTGTAAATTTTGTGTGATAAATGTATGTGTAATCTAAGAATATGCACATCAAATATTGTTTTATTAATCACTCCAGAGATTGTTATAAAATCAGTCTCTCAACCCAATGTCATGAGACTTTTGACTCAATAGGATTAATGAAGCCCATCTAAGGAGGAAAATGTTTTAAAAAAATGAATAGTTTCATCACATATTAAAAAGCAACAACAAAAATATGAAACAAATTATTAGGAAATCTTCATTTTCTTCTACTTAAAATTATTTAAGTGAAACTCTAATCAGTGAAGAATAGCATATATCCATACAAAAAGGATCTTGTTTTTTTCATACTCTTGAGGGAATATTTCACTATTTTTTTCCCTTTGCAATTTAGTAAATATTCTTAAATAATTTCTGTGCAGCAATTCTGGGAAATATTCAAATAATATCAATCTATCTAACATATGTAAGAATTTCAGCTAAAAATAAAAGTGTGAATTAATTTTTATTGCTATATATCTGCATAAATAATTTGTTCTTCCAATAAGCATATGGACTATGACAGTATATGTTTTTTTCACATATATAATAATTACAATGGTATGTATTCATGTGTCTATGCAAGCATGAGTGCATGTGTGTCTGTGTTTATATATATGTAAACAGTGTTTCTTTTTAATATTTAATAAATAATATTTAATAAATAAGTGTTTCTTTTTAAAGGATGGAAGAAAATAAAAAACATGGTTAAACTCATCTGATGAAATAAAAACACTAAAATGAATTAGAGTAAGAATTAGAGTTTATGATGTAATTCTAAGAAGTTCTAAGATGTCCTTTCATTTCTCATTTGTTTTATCGTGAAAATAAGTATATGCACACTTTAATAATTTCATTACTCCAGACTATTTCCAAAGTACAAATTGATAGTTTATAGACATTCATCCTAAGTAGCAATTTTGTTCTTGATATTTCAGTTTATTATTTAATCTAAGAATTGTCTTTTCAAGTTTGTTTTAAAGTGCCCAAATTTTAAGAAATACAGAAATAAAATCAGTGTGTGACCAAAGTAGTAGTTAGAAAAGTTTGTTGTGATCATATCAAAAAGACAATTTATAAATGGGAGGCCATTAAGCCAAATATATTGAAGTCCAAAAGTATGCAATTTGAAAAATTAGATCTATCATAGTGAGGCAGCATTGACTTTCTTAAAATGTTTTGAATTTACTTTTTTCCAAATTATCAAACTTCCATAAATCTATACTTTGAATATTTATTCTAAAAAAATGGTTATAATATAGAATGTTCTTAACTGAGAGGGAACTGTTTGGGGGTTACCTCATATCAACTTTGCAGATCAGTTGAAGCTTCATGTATGATTTCCAGAGACATCAGCAAAAATTGACTTAGGTTGAATTAGTCTTGCTAAATTAAGCTAAAAGGAATTTTGCTTGTTTATTGTGCGGAATTTCTCTGCTCAGGGAATTTTCAAAGTTGGTCAATGCTTTTTATTTTAATATAAGCAAGTTTTATTTGTTATTTATGGAACAATTAATAAAGAAAAGTTTTATAGTCTACACATTTAGTTCAAGGAACAGCAATATGGGCTGAATTTAATATTTATTGAAGGTGATGAGAATGGAGTGTTAATGCAATAAAAAAAATGTATGCTTTAATATATGACTCTATTCCTTCCCCTGGTGAAAACTACACAGTGTATCCATAAATTACAACCCATTCAGTTCTTGATTTCATGAGTAAAAAGGTGTGAGCATGCTCATTCAGTTGGGAAATCAAATTGACTCCTTAACACCATCGTGAAATAGTGAGAAATGCTATATATATGCTGTTTAGAAAATATATTTAAATTTATGTATGCATTTTCAGAAAAATTCATCTCATCCCTCTACACATTTATTGAAAGCAATTTATTCCAATAAAATCATTTAATGTCATTTTTAAACTCTCAGAAATAGTTGAAATTTAGTTGATGTTTAAATATAAGAAGCTGAGTCATTATGAAATTAAAAACATGAGTCCAATTTTCTATTTTTCTGTTTTTGTTTTTCTAAATATGCAGTGGTTTTATTTTGTTACATATAGAATTTGTGTAATATGAAAATGGATAAAGATTCAGAAATTTTCTTTTGAATGTCAGTGATAAGAGTTTGGAAGCAGAACTTCTATTTATTTAGTCACTTTGTTGTTTACATGTTCATGCATATGTGTGTGTGCTTGTGTGTATATATATTATATCATATGTGCATTACGTACTATATATATATATATATATATATATATATATATATATATTACATCATTACATTCTCCGGGTTCTCCACCACACCACCCAAGAGCCCTCCTCTCGATCTTCCTATGCTCCTCGCTACCCCAATTTCTCCCTTCTCCCATCCCTTCCCTAAGCCTGCCCAACTCCAATGTCCTGACCTTTTTAATACATAAAAAAGAAATAGCTTTCTCTTACCCTACTATATCCAATGCTGCTCAAATTCACTTTTCAGACATATGTTTGAGAAAAGGCATGCTTTTATGTTTTAAGATTCCAAGACAAAACACACACACACACACATTTTAAATTATAGCTAATGCATTTGAAAATGAACTCCTTATATTTCTCTTGAAAATCTGTCCTATGGTCTTTTCATCATAGTCAATGACAGCTCTATCATCTGTTTTTCCAAGGGAAAAAAAAAAAAAAGAACTTAGCCTAATTCCTCTTACACTCTAAATGTTATTAGTCAGAAAATCATGCCTCAATACCTTCAATATCCAGGATGCAACCTCCTCCCAATATTTTAGGATTGTCACATATATTTATCAATGTAATTCTATTAGCATCCTCCCTAATTAAGCCAAATAGAATCTTATAGTTAGAAAGTAGTGGAGTTTCTACTGTTATGCTGTATTGATTGACCATAAGGATATTATTTTTGTATATCCACACAGTCTCCTTATAAAGATTTGACAGTCTCTTCTTCTAAAGAGTCAGATGGTAAACATTTTAAATTTTTTGACTAAACTGTCTTTTTGCAAGTCCTCATCTGTGGTATTATCGAGATAAAACATGAAAAAAATAAATATAATGAAAAGGTGAGTCAGTGCTCTAAGGAAGTGGTCAGCACTCAGATACAACAGGAGGCAGGTTAAACTGGGCCCACAGGCTGTTGTGGGCATTCTTTTCTATATTATTTGTGGTAGATGTATGTATATGTATGCAGACTATGGCATTCCACTTATATAGAAGGTATTCTGCAACACTGTTCTGAATTAATGTTTATATAGATTGATGGATTTATAGAGTTTTATAATACTGGAAGGAATTAGGATTTTCTTAAAGCATTCTGCAACAAGTTTTAATTAAAAGAAAAGACTCCAAGTATTTTCTTCAGACTTCTGAAGGATTATGTTCAACTATATGGAATTAGCATCTCACTATAAGGATTAGTTGATGAAAGCTTAGTTTATAGCTTCATCTATATACATGTATACAGCTAAGCAATGGCTTATTTGAAAATTCTATAAATTGATCTATTTGCTATAAAGTAGAAAACCAAAATGATATACAGCATATCAAATGAACGTCTTCCATTAAAAGGTCAAAATAATTTCTTCCACTTTATACATGAGTTTAAGTAAATCTAATATGCTTTCATATGTTATGTTAAGCCTAATTTTTCATTCTAATTTTGACTATTTAGAAAAGTAGACAGAATGTTCTTGGACAAGAAAATTGACAGATATTTCAAACATTTCTTTTGTTATACATCATTTGCAAATCCTTCTGTTTTTGAATAGCTGAATGTATTTACGATAATGTATTTCATATGTCATAACTAGAGGAATATATTTATGACAACTCTCTAGATTTTATTGCTAAGGATGTTACAAACACCACATGTTGATGCTGAAATGCAGAAAATAGTACAGTGAAATTCAAAGGCTTATGAGTAGTGAAAAATAAGCCAGCTGTTCATATACCCCTGAGGCTGTGGATTAGTTATTGTGTATTTCAGTCCTTTACTTTTGAAATGTATTGTGTATAATTTGTATTGAAAAGCTTGGGTGTTACATTGATTTTATTCAAGGATTACAGTTCATCCAACTTCAAAGTTGTTATCTTGGGTATCTAAAATTTGTAAAATTGCTTGCCAAGTTTTAAGAACAAACTGTATAATACCAGATCAAACTTTGTCTCCTGTGTATCACTCAATAGCAGAATTGAATAAATAGAATATTGGTAAATTAAGTTTTATTGTAAGGAGTTCCATGTATAAAATAGTTTATAGTATTTATAGTTTTAGGCAATTTTGACATATAATTGTTTTCAAACTTGACATAAAATTTTTGGTTTATTAAAATTTATGACATTTAATTTTCTTACTAACTTCATACTAAGTACTTATTAACATGATCTGCTACCACTACTTCTAAATTGAATTCTTGAGTTGTGATACATTTCTTAATGTAATTTTATTTCATAAAGGTTAGTCAAAAGGAAACTTCTTCCCCTCAAAAAGCCTCAGTGAAAATTATATAATTAAATTGGGAGTAAATATTATCAACTCCTTTCATCAAAAAGCATCAGTGAGACCATTGATGTTATATCCCTTGATTAATGGCAAATGCACGAGATGGTTGATGTAGACATAGATGTGAGGAAGGGAGAAATGTATTCAAGTTTTCTGTGCCTAGTTTTCTAAGAGAAATACAAGGGAAATGTAGCAATAGCAAATGAAAGGAGTAAGGGGAAATTGTTTCCATGAAAGATACTTTTCAGATTATAGATGATGACATTGTCTAACAGTTTTTATTTTATAATGACATTTTCTTTGTAAAATTATTGTTACTACTTATTGTTACAGATTCAATGGTGGCATCCCTTCTTAACCACTCATATGATTGTGTTTGGAGTAGTGCCTTCAAAGAGATAATTATGGTTACATGAGACCACAAGGGTGGGGACCTCTTACAGTAGTACCAGTGTACTTTATAATAAGATAAAGAGACAGAGGGATGTCTGTATCAAGTAAAAGCAAAAGTTATTTGAGAAAGCAGTGAGATGAGACTGTCTCCAAACCATTAAAACAGGTCTTAGGAGAAATAAAACGCTGAGAACATTCTCGTCTCCACAACTGTCAGAAAATAAATTTCTGTAGTTTAGGGCACTCAGCCTGTGTTGTTTTGTTAAGGCATCCCTACCAGACTAATGCCATTGGATGATGCATATATATATATATATATATATATTTATGGGGAGGAATGCATTAATACAAATACTGCTTCATGCATTCCATATACATGATCTATGAAACCATTACGTAGTAGGATGTTTACCAGCTTCCAGAAACCTTCCATTTACAGTTATTGGAGACTGTATTTTGAAATTATATGTATAAACATATAACAAGTTTTGAATCTAAGATGAGACATCATAAATTTAATCACTTTTATATTATTTTATTCTATACGTCTTTCCTTTTATATTGTACTTTTGAATTTTTATTGTACTGCCCACAGAAATTAATTTCTAAGTTTCCCAGATAATCATGCTACTAAGATCAAAGCTACTACTATATTCATATTTGCATCATTGCTGGAGGATAAACTGAAAGGCAAGAATTGTATCTCTTAATTAAAAATGAGAGATTATTTAGTAAAGGTAAAAAATGAAATCTTCCATTGTCTCATTGAACACTGCATATAATTTTTTCTTCTTTACTATAGTTGTATTTCAGATCTTCATCATCTCTGATCTTGACAACTGGAATAATTTATTTTCAGATCTCTCCCAAGTCTTTCCTCACCAGTATCTCCATCCCATCCGTTACCTGTAATATTTTCTAAAACTAACAAATATTACTATATTTTCCCCTTGCCTCTCAGTTTTCCAGAAGAATCCCTCTATATGTCTTCTTTAGTGTCAGCTTGAGAAAACATCATCTCATCATATCTTTTAACTTGAAATCCTTTTCCATCTTTATTACAGTGTAATTCCTCTTAATTCAGTTATTTCATGCCTGTTTTTTTTAGCTTAGTTATTTAAAATTTTGACTCCTTAGTCATCAAAATAGAACAATTTCTAAGGCTGTATCTTATTATTTTAGGTGCTTGATACTTGTCTGCTGGACCTCTGATCTGTTCTTAGAATGTGATATCATTAATATAGAGAATACAAAATTGATTTCTCATTCAAATTCTAAAATACAAAGACTCAACTCTTTTGTTCATATGAAATAAAACACCATTATACACACAGATTGTTGAAATAGACTGTCCCACTAGAGTCACATCTAACCTCAGCATATTAAACTCATTCAATTGTTATCAGTTCTACTGGTATCTTTTATGAGTATAAGAGATTTAAAGCCAGATATACCTGTGCCATTAACTTACCTGAGTCATAAGATACTTATTTTTCTAATTAAATCTTATGTGTCTTCTTAGTGAAAATGGGAGAAGTATCATATGCTAAAAAGTGATGTTATAAATTTAATCTGTATAATTTTAATATACATATCATTACATATTATTGATAACTCAGAGCAGCAGCAACAAATTTGTTATTAAAGTCAGGCAACATGCCACATAAAAATACTAATTTTCTTTCTTCAAATATGCCAAAAAAAAACCTCCACATCTCAAGGCAAATGTAAGGTATCCCCACAAAAATGAGAATTTGGAATTATATGATTTTCAGTCTCCCTAGGTGTCATTGAATTTATTGTTTAAAAAGTGTTAGGGGTAAGGTCTATTAGGTATATTTCAGAGTAAATGCAAGCATCCCTGCATGTAGCCTGTGACTATGACTGGAGATGAACATTATTGTCCACACACACACACACACCCCACACACACACATACAAATTTATATATATATATATATTTCTATATAAGGATTTATGACATTGTGATTTCAATATGTTTCTGAGTAAGTAGTTCAGATTTATGTTTATTTTTCATCATTAATTCAAACTGATTTGAATATTAACAGCTTTAAATATGAACACATTTTACTTATAATATTGTTATATGATGGAAATTATCTAGATGGGTAAGCCATCTTATCCCCCTTTTAAAAAAATTGTTGAACCTTAAACTCTAAAGAATTGAATAATTTCCTGCCTTCTTTGTGCATTAGTTTATCATGTGTATATTGTTTAAAATTATAAAAATGGACATATATTGAAATTGCAATTTTAAATATTTTCCATTTGTAAAATCTTCATTTTAAAAAGCATCCTGATTCAGAAACAAAGATAAGTCTTTGATAACCTGATTATTATTTTTTAATTTTAAAAGTTTCTCATACATTCATGTTTGATTTGCAACCTTCTAAATTATCCAGGGACCTGAATTACCATTTCTTGTAGGCAGGATGGCTATTTACTCTGCTTCAGATGCACTTAACACAGCAGCAGTGAAGACAGGGTAAGTGACCTCTCTCTGTGTGGAAGGCTCCAGTGTATGCATAGATTAATGTGCTTCTCCAAAGGGTGATCACTAGACAGAGTCTTATTAGTCAATTCATTCACTTCATTAAAGATGACTAATCATATTGTATTTTGAAGAACTGTCTTGGATACTCACTTAAGCCAGAGAAAATAGGGAAGCTAGTTCACCTTAGCTACTGAAATTGTATTTAGAGAATTAAGCACTTGACATTGCTTGCAAATTTAGCTTATTCATGGACAGGAAACAAAGTTATAGCTGTTGTGTTCTATGTAAGTGCAAGGGCAGCTAACTCCTTGCTCTTTACTGCATATAGAATTTGTACTTAATTGATGGGAAATTTATCTTATTAAAAATGAATTCTTCAAAAAGTGTTTGTAAAGGTGATTACTGAATGCAAAACAGATTTAAGAGGTAATCTGGATTGTGTCAACTTTAGAAATATTTGAGTCAAACAGAAAAAAATATATCACATCAGCATTGGATTTAAACACTATATTGTCTAGTGAATATATCTATTGATATTGCCATAGAGAAGTATTTTTTCCCAGAGAAAGTCAATACAATATGCCATGTTTAAATTGAAAAACAAAACAAATATTTTGACTAATAAACTATTTGCATAGAAAAGTATGTATTATATATGTAGTGTTTAAACATAAATGTCTTCAAAAATAATTTGTGTAGTTCTCTCAAATATCTAATAATCTATTCAATTAATCATCAAAAGTCCAAAATGTCTTGTAAGTGTGGGGTTTTGACTACAAGTTTTAGTCTGTGTTTTCATGAGCTATATATTGGTAGGAAATTTTAATTTTATGCTTGTCTAAGGAATTAAGGTAATATAGAAAACTAATTGAATAATATTTAAAATTCTAACTCTTTACAATAAGATTTCTCTCTATACCTGCAGTCCTGCTAATGGGACTTTGGAAGTGAGGAGACAAAGCAGCAAAAGCAACATTGTTTATTACCCCATTATTTGTCAGCACCAATGTGTGGAAAATTCTATATCTTTTGATACTAATTTATAAAAGCACATATAGGATATCTGCTTAGTTTCAATAATTCTACTTGTCCTGCAGTATTCACCAGTTCATTTTTATAAAAGTAAAATCTAAATTCCAACTCTTTAGCTGAACTCATGATCTCTATGAGTGAAAGTGTATTTTGTCCTAAGTTATGACATATGTGACTATATGTGATGATTACTAGCCAAAATTAAAAAAATCTCCAATAAATGAGCAATATTACCATTAGAATTTAGTAGTAATTTCAAGTCCTCAGTTTCAAAATATTGTGGGAAATGCTGCATGATTTCCATTATGACTTTCTAGGCTCTTTATCACTGTATTGAATTTACTTAGGTCCCAGCTTAAATGCAGCGATTAAGTGATGTGTGCAAATGTAATTCTTACATTGTACAGAAAAGGTGAAACACTTCTACTTTAGATTCAGATAGTGATAAAGTTTAATGACATTTTTCAGTGAGGCATTCCCCAAAGAGTCTTAGATTATGTGTTTTATATATATATATATATATATATATATATATATATATATATATATATATATATATATATATATATATATATGTATGTGGGAGTACACATGTGCATATATTAATGTTAGAGTGTATTCTTTTTCCTCCGTATTGTAATTGGAGTGTGAATATAGTAAGCAGACATCCACCAGTTACTTTGGCTTAAGCTATGATCCGAGGAATGAAAAAGCTGACCATATAGAGAAATAGAATGAAAGGAATCTGTACCTCTGCTATTATGCTATTATGCTAGAGGTAGAAGGTAATGAAACTTACCTGAAGAAAGTATGCTCAATGGCTAATTATTTAATTTGGAGTCTTAAAAGAATGGAAAATTGTTTTCTTTGAAAAAAAATGGTTTTCCAAACCATCTCATTACAAACTGTGGTTCTAAGTCATGTTATTTTTCAACAGTAAGACTATATATTGCATAACATTTTATGACCGTTATTAAATTTTGTCAAATGAATATAATTAAATGTAGATATACCATTTCTAAAACTCATCTTAAGTGTAGGGTATGTTAAAATAGTCCCCCCCCCCCATTTCATTATTATTGAGAATGTCTATAGATGTTGAACCCTGGCAGCAATTTTGGAACCTGATATGTATTTGGGTTTGGCAGATCAATTTTACTGAATAGACCTGTATCTCTAACCAAAGAGAATATCATGGCATTCTTGGATTTCACATTCTTTGATAAGAGTTTAATTTCAGTAAGAAACTTCTATTACTACTCATCAATTCGTAGCAACATGGATGGAACTAGAAAGACTCATATTAGCAGAAATAAGTCAAAAAGAAAAAGAGAAATACAGGATGATCTCACTTATATGATGAATATAGGAAAAAACAAACAAACGAATAAGAAAAAATAAAATCAACCAATGGGACTGAACAATGGAGCGAGAGAGGAGGAGGGGGAAAAAGGCAGGGGAGGTGAAGAACACAAAAGATCAGGATGGTTAACAGGTCTTAGTGAAGTGGGAAAGTCCCGGGGTACACAATAATGCAATATAAATATAAATATATATGCAAATTTTAAAACATTTAAATTAAATTTTAAAAAAAGATAGAGTTATTAGGGAATGGAGAAAGGAAAAGAGAGCCAGCCATCTGCATAGAGCCAGGCAGGCAGGAGAGCTGCTCCTCCCCAGCATAGAAATTGTACTGATTCCTTTTTAGTCTTAATTTATTTATTTGTTTATATATGTGTTTCACATCTTTGTATTCCCTGGGGATCACCCACCACCTTCCCTCCCTGATCACTCCCTCCCATCTCCAACCCCCCTCACATACTGATCCCTTTTATGGAATTTTTATGTACGGACATGTCTATGGCCTAAATTGTGAACTGGAATAAATTTTATAATCTTAAAAAAAAAGGAAAAGAAACTTCTATTACCAGAATTATTTCTGACACATATAGTAAAATAAAACTCAACCATGAAATATTTATGAGAAAAATAATACTACAGAGATGTTAGCATTAAGGAGGTCAAGGAAATATTAAGAGAAAACAAACACATTGTCATTACATAAATGGGGTTTTTGTGTTAAAAACTTGAAAGGTAAAATAAGATAAATAAATATAGAGTATTAAAAATCAAGTCCTTCCCCAAAATATTAAAATCATAAAGACACAATAAAAAAGCAGCTATATTTAAGTTCAGAATTTCTCAAGATATGTTTCCATTTCCGCATTATATTTGATTAGCTAACGTGAAAGAAAATTACAAAACTGAAATTCTGAGAGATATGATATTAAACAGAATTAAAAACAAAAAATGAAATTAGAAATTTGGGAAGAAATAAGCACCCCTGACAGTTCTTATTCTTAATACTGCCTGTTTCACCCTAGATATAATACCATTCTCATTTTCATTACAATACAGGGGTCAGAAGACAGCTGTAAAGTCTAAGACAATCAGAAGAATTTGGGAACTTTAACTGGAAAATAATCAAAGTTGAGGATTCAATGGTTCAATACCATATAAAAATGCTAAATACAAATGAATTCTCTCTCAGTTTTGTAAAATAGAAAAAAATGGTCTCCCCAAAGTACTACTAAAAGGGAATCAAAGTAAATTAAAATTTGTGCATAAGATATTTGAAAATTTCATTACCAGAGGTAATGAACTTCCAGATAGAGATTTTGTGCTAAATTTAAGTTTGCTTTGGCATCCACAGAGGAAGAAGGAGGATAGTCACAGCATTGTAGGCATTTTAGTACATGGAACAGGTAAAAGGTCTGCCATAGTCAGTGCAACATGTGTACTTGACACTAGTCTTTTCAGAAGGACAGTTGCAGACAGAAGCACACACGCTTTCAGTGACTCCAGGTGTGGTCACTGAGAGTCAACAACTAGCAGCACCCTGAGCTGGTAGCCTATGTCCTGTAGCGCCTGCTCCATGTCTCAGAGGGGAACAACAAAGAGATGGCCCTGGAACTTAAGATCCCTAGAGTAGTGAGCGGAGCTTGCAGTGAGAGGGAGAAAGCAGGCTTGATTAAATGCCTGGAGCAGTTCTCAATCCACACCAGGTCTAAGACCCAATTATAGGCACCAGCTTCACCTCCATTACCTCCATTGTTCAACTACCTTTATGATAGAGAAGACAAAGTCTCTTATTTGTCTCCTCTTGGGAATTTATCTTTAGATACTTTAGATATCTTTAGATACTCTTTCTGTTTAATTGCAGGCAGGATTTTTTTTTCTTGATTTCTTTCTTTTATAGTCATTTCCATACAGGAATGCAACAGACTTTTGCATATTGATTTTGTGCCTCGCAACTTTATGACTTTAGTGTTTCTAATATTTTTAGTGGAGCCTTTAGAGTATTTTTGATTTATTTTATCATGTCATCTGTAAATAGTGATACTTTTACTTCTTTCCCAATTTAGATTCCTATTACATTTCTCTTACCTAATCCTATAGCTAAGGCTTCTAATACTATATTGAATGGTGGTGGTAAGAGTGGGCATCCTTGCCCTGTATCCAATTTAGAGGATGCACTTTATTTGCCACTGTAGTGTGTGATTTTAGCTGTGAATTTGTTACATATGGCCTTTGTTATGTTGATGTGTTCCTTCTGTAAACATTTTGCTGGGACTCTTTATCATAAATGTGCTTTGGATCTGATCAAATGCTTTCTCTGCATCTATTGAGATAATCTCATGATTTTTATCTTCCCTTTTTTTAGATGTGGTAAATTGCATTAATTGCTTTTCTTTGTTGAACCATCTTTGCATCTCTGAAATAAATCCCATTTATTCATGATGTGTGATCCTTTTGACAATGTATTGTTCATTTTGGTTTGCTAACATTTTGCTGAGAATTTTTGCATCTATTTCCAACAGGGATTTTAGTCTGAAATTTTCCTCTACTGTGAGACCTTTGTCTGCTTTAGCTTTCAGCAAGATGCTGAGCATATAAGATATATTCCAATTCATTCCCTTTTTTCATTTCTTTATAGTATATTATTAATCTGTTTATCATTGAACATTTTATAAAACTCACTAATGAAATTATTTGTAAAATTTTACTGAGGCACTTGAACCCAGATTTGATGCAGATATTGTCTTGAAGGGATTTAAACAAACCTAATCAATAATCTCTTGGCCATGCTTAAAACACATTTTTTATTATTTTCATTTTATTTATTTTTAACTGATTGCACACACACACATATTACATCATTTTCTACCTTGAGGTTCTCCCATCCTCCCATCAACTTATCACCTTCTTAAACACATTAATTGAAATTTTATTTGCATCTAAGTTTGGATTCGTGCTTCCATATCACAGTTTTCAATACCAGATGCCATAGAATTTTTAACTGAGGAAACATTTTGGTAACAATATCAACTCAAAAAATAAGCCATCCATGTCATAGTCACAATATAAAATAATGGGATCACTAGTACACTGACTTTACAAATGCTTTGCAATTCCATTGTCCTTTTATCTTGAAATGAATCCCTTTAAACATGCATTTTATTTCAGTTATGCTTAATGTTTTTGGGGATACCACCTATTTTCTTCTTATAGTTTATATGCACAGCATAGTTTATTAACAGGTCTGGTTACCACACTGATCAATCTCATTATTTGGGAATTGTGGCTCCCTTTTGTTAAAACAGTAAGACAGTAAGGAATGTAGTTAAAACTGTAGTTTTTCAGTCATTCCCAGGCAATGGTGCTAAAGAGATTATCTAAATCAGTGAGAACCGTCTGTCTAGGAGGAAACAAAATTAATATAAAGAACAGGAAATAAAGCAGTATGTTATCCTAATAAGGAAGTAGCCATAGTATTGATGACTACAGAAGAGTAAATATGCTATAAGAGGGAGTGAAAATCACAGAGTTCTATCAAGGCACCTGGTCTAGAAGTTTTCACTTGTTTGTGTTGGTTGGTTGGTTGTTCTGACTGCTGAAGTACAGTTACTGATATGCCAACTTCAATTTCTGGGATATTTCTTTAGAAAGTGTGTCTTTTGACCTTTTGCTGTATACACACACACACACACACACATACACACACACACACACATATACACACACACCCCTTTCTACATTTGAAAGACAGTCCCTAAAAACTAATATTTGAAAATGACAACAAAAGACTCTTGATTATGCCAGCAGGGTTACATTGACTAGACTGTAGAACTACATAAATTCTAAGTATTTTATATTCAGTAAATTTTAAATGCTGATAGTATATTAACAAAGGCGAGTTTATGTAAAAGTGTAGCTAGCAAAGGGAGTTATTAATTAATAGTGTATAGCTAAATTGTTTGACAAGAAAGCAATTTGAGATTAACCAAAAGGTACTGAGATTCTGAACCACATTGAGGGAAAAAATAATAGATGAATATAAAATAGTTTACAATGATAACATTTTAAGATAGTTTACAATGATAACATTTTAGAAAACACCCATGTAAATCACTTATAAACACATGTGCATAAATTAAAAGGGACAAAAATTCATGCAATGAATATAATTAGATCATTGTAAGTACTATGTCATGGTTTTCCAGAGTCCATTCCTCATTTTACTACATGAGTTATCTGATTATTTTGCTCAGATTAAAATCAGAAGTTTCATTTCTGATGTGTATAAGTATGGAGAAAACTTATTTATCTATATTGTAATTAAATATCATGTTTCTATTTTATTCTCATGCATTTCAGTATTTTGATAAAAATGTTCTTTTATATGAAAGATTTTGATGATATGATGAAAGAGATAGAAACAAATAAAACTTTTAAATAGGCGAAAATATAACTTGTTATAGAACAGATGTTATAATAAAATTTATAATAAAAAATCAGACTTATTTGTCATTCAAACCTTGGTAAGCAGTTTTTCAAAGGCATCCAATAATGCAGTTTAGTAAATATATTTTTATTCATTTAAAATATCAGAAAGGAAGACATTAGTGATCTCCAATTTTATACATGTGCTATTTTTTAGCTAATGATTTCCTCTCTGTGATGTGATGTTGAATTAATTTAAAACAGTGAAATTGCTATGTCCATTTCACATACTGAGCCTTACAAGAATAAGCGATGAAACTGAAAAATGAAGATATTTCAGTTCTTTTCAAGATATAAATATATAACCTGAGCATGTAAACCCTTTGTCACTTCATGTAGTAGCAATCTAGACTAAAATGAAGATGAAACAGCTTTCCTAGCTGGAATGAAGATATCAACTGCACTAAATTAGATTTTTTTTTTGGGTACTTAAGTGAAAGACAGTTTTTTCCAGTGTCTGAATTACCTGCCTCAAATCACTTCATAAATTGGACTAAACAGTATTGAGTTTTTGGGGTTGTTTTTCTATTCCCTTTGGTTGACACAAAGTTCAGTGTCCCATTTCTTCTTTAACTATGAAAGAAGCTATAATAACAGGGACTATATAAGTAATGTAGAAATGAAATGTTTCAAATTGCATTTGTGTCCCTGATGTCTACTTCAAACTTGTCTCAAGAAAAGCACATATTTTGAAGTAGTTTTAACAGGCTCTCCTTCTGAATGGATAATAATGTATTTCATGAGATACACATTTCTCTTTTAAAAATAAGAGGAAAACAATCTCTTTTTTGTTCACTTTTCATTATAATTATCTAGAGAATGTTGATACTTGTACTTGTCACCTCCGTTTCCAAATGTTTAATTATATATTTTAACCACAAGTATATTTTAATCTTACCATTATTCTTCTTAATATTTTTATAGTCCTAGTCCTATAAATCCAAGTTTATTGATCTGCACATAGCAGAAAGAAACTGATGAGAAGAAATGTTTACTCAAAATCTCATTATGATACTATCAGACATTCTCAGTGAAGTAGCTATAATTATGCCTACTGTATAAATTGATAACAATTGATAATATAGTGGGACAAAAGTAGATTGCATACCCTAAAAAATAGAGGTTAAAATTAAATTCTTAATAAATATATTTTGAGTAAAATCAGAAGTTTAAAATTCTTATTGATATGTTACTTAAATTGTCACTTGATAAAAATTTCTTTGAAGTTTAAATGAGATCCCAACTTGAGTCACTCTTTATAATAAGAATTGAAGAACTATTTTATTGGCATCAACACTGTATTTTTAAATACTAGTAATCCACCTGGAATAAACAAGTAGTAGTTTCTCATTGAGTACCTAGTAAATTAAATTTGTAGTAAAGCAGCTATTTTTTGAAAGCAGTTATTACTAAACTGTGCATTATTTGGCCATGTATGCTGCAACTAACTTTATAACTCAAAAATATATATTTGCCATTTAGAATATATTTTTTATTTAATTTAAAATTATCCATACTTATAAATAACTCTAGGCTTTAAATCTTCATAATAAATAAGCTACATATCTTTTTCCTCTCAACGTAATTCTTCCAAGATACCTGAGCATCAAACTACATCTTTATTGAATTTAATTAGCACTTAAATCAATAACAGTCTAGTTTAAAAAAGACTACTTGGCTGTCAAGGCATTTAATTAAATCTACATGCCATTAGCTAAAATAATCTGAAGTTGGCTTTATCTATTGAAACATTTTGATCATTTTATCAGATCTAGCCTGACTGAAAATTGTTAATTTACTGATTCCTAATAGGTCATACTTTATTTACAAAACATAAGATTCCTCTAGATTATACTCATAATTATAAAACATGTAGAAAATGAAAACTTTTCCTCACAAATGGTTATATGTAAATATCCCCCTCCCCCCCACACACTTTTTGCCTGAGATTGTAAATTTTGCTAATCCCCAGGATTCCATTTCAGAACTGTATTTTACCTGGAACACATCTATCTTCTGAAAATTTTCCAATATTTACAAATTATTAGAAAATTTGAAGTTATTATTTGAAATTTTTTCAGTAATTATATATTAGACAATGTTGATAAAATTATGATTGTGTCAGGCATTTTTAAATTCCCCACCTTTTTAAATTAAGGTAACATTATTTACACTATCATTTGTGATTTAGAGGTACAGGCTCCCTCCCCTTTGGGTGGTGTTACCATACGTAACTTCACCAATAGAACCACAGTCCTCCATCACAGTCCATTGTGTGCCCTCTCCACTTGTTCTTTTTCTTCCTCTTACTGTATGTAAATCAATGTCATTAAGATTTATGAATTGCTGATTTTTTTAAGGCTAGAATAGTATATAATTATGGAGTACTACTTATAGCTTTAGCAATAACAAATAAATAAATGAAATGCCACCATGAGGAAATAGCCACCGTAGATGGGTTTCCTTTAAACATGTAATATGTGTGTTTGCCTCTTTAAAATCATGTGGGACAGTTCTCTTCCTAAAAACTCTATTTATTCTTAGATAGTATTGTGTTCTCAGCTATTGTTAATGACTGAGAAGAATAAAGAACCAAGAGGAGAGAATAAAACCTTGATAAACTGTTCTTTTGAATATCTTGAAGCAAAGTCCTATATATTGTAGACATTTGCTATTTACACTAATTATTTTTTAATTTCTTTTCCATTCTCCTCCTAGATAATGCCAGCATTATGAGAACATTGTCCTAAGGTTCTGAAAATATTAATACAAATACATAATATCAATTAATTTATAATTACATAGATATGTATTGAATAATTCTCATGCGCCATACTCTATCGAATATATAGAGGATACAATAGCAGCATAACTAATATGGCCTTTTCAAATATGGGGTTTACAAGCTAATAGGAAAGGACTTATCTATTTAGAGATGAGCAATCTGAATCAGTATCCTTGAAACCAGTAACCACATCAATTCTAAGAGGATATAACTCCACAATATTTGATGATTTTCTTTATTCAATCTTGAAACGTTCTTTTCAGCAAATTTTCCCAGGTTTATTTATAATGTTGGCATATTTATTTTTAAAAATTTGGCCTTCCTACTGAGGAAGGAATATGGTGGTATTTTAATGAAACAATACACTACACACCTGCTTCCCCTTCCCTTCACCCTACTACTCACCTGTACTACTTAGCATTTGAAAAGAAGACAAAGAGAGAGACATGCATTCCTGATATTGCTAAAGTGTTTGGGTAACTTGGCATAGAATTATAGAGGCTTCCTAATATTTCATGCCAAGATTACACTCGATTAAATTAGTTTCTTTAGGATTGGCATAACAAATTAATGCAAACTAGGTAACTTAAAACAGCAATGTGTTCTCTTAAGTGTACTGGATGCTAGTAGTCTGAAGCCAAAGTGTTATCAAGGCCCATGCCCCTTCTTGAGGCTGTAGTTAAAAATTACCTATTGTCTTTCCCTGACTTCTGGTGAGTTGCCTGAAGTCCTTGATGTTTTCTGACTATAATTGTATCTCTTCAATTTTTTCTCCACCTTCAGATGGCTGTCAGGCCTGAATATCTTTGTTTCTCTCTAAATCTCCCAATTTTTATGACTTTCATTAGATTTAAAAATCACTCCTATCTATTATAGTTCCTAAGCTCAAGAAGATTGCCATCTCCCTCATGGAAAACAATATTGTGCTGACTAGAACATAATTCAGTCCCAAGTTAAAAGACAGTTGACTGCAAATTCAATGTTAATGAATCAACGGTATATTTATACAGTGTACCTTAAAGTGAAAGCACATATAGAACAAGGGTATGTATTCAATTGGTCACTATACTAGAAACTTCAGTAACTTAAGTCTACATTTCCCCTACAATAATATTTTAGTCTCTCCTAATTTAGTCTTCACAGTGAATTTGTAAAACATAACTACTGTGAATGACATCAATTCTCTATCTAAACTGAGAAAACTGGGAGAAATGGGACAGACCCATGTGGCAATGAAAAAGCAGATAAGCCGAGTACTTGCCAAAAAAGATTCAGGTGCAGGGAGGAGAAAATAAGTTAATAAACAAGCAAATAAATAAACAAACAAATAAATGAGAGATTTATGTACAAACAAGAATGGCTTCAGTGATGATTTTCAGTGTGTTTTATCTTACTTGTATTTTATTTTCTTTTTCTTATAATTTCATTCCATGCATACAGTATGATCTTAATACAATTTGCAATAAAAAGTAACAATGAATAAATTTAAGTAAAGCAATACTGTGTGCCTTAGCAGTACCTGCTATACATTGTACATTTTATAAGCAACAACTTCCTTTGCCTTCAGTAAAATGGTCCACAGTATACTGATTTCAATCAGTAACCATGTTAGTGGGTTTGGAATAGATTCATCCTTAATCAACTTTAAGATTTTTTTCATCCATTCATCCATTTTGGGACATCTGGATTGTTTCCATATCCTTGCAATTATAAATAGTGTTACAATAAGCATCTGAGTACAGTTGTCCCTTTGTATTAAGTACTGAGGTCTCTTTTGATTACAAATGAATGAAAGGGATGTGGTATATATACATGATGGAATATTACTCATCAATTAAAAATGACAAACTTGATGAATTTGAGATACTATGGATGTACCTAGAAGAAACCATATTAGCAGAGAGAAGTCAGAAAGAAAAAGACAGAAACCAAATGGTTTCATTAATATATGGGACATAGAAAAGACAAACAAAAGGGCAGAAAGAAAAGTCAAAACAAGCTAACATCCAAACTAAAGTACACAACTTGGTGGGGGGAGGGTGGGGATGGTCAGGGAAGGGAGGTGTAATGGGTGAACCCTGGGGAATACAAATATGTGAAATTTATTTATATATATAATTAAAAATTTATAAAATAAATAAAAATTAGTGAGTCAAAATAAATTTTAAAAAATTCTTTTTTTAAAATTCTTTTCAACCTTGTCTGATTCCATGCTTATAGCCTATGATACAGAGTCACCATTCCCAGGTAGACCATCCTCTGATCCCTAATCCACAGATACAGTGACATAATAAATGATATTATTTTATCAATAAGAATTGTATTAACTAGTCATGAAGCAATTACTAACCAATACAAAGAATGTAAGAATGAATTATGTACTTTGGTTTCGCAATCATAATGTGATGACAATTTAAAATGCATAATTTAATGGTAAAGGTGGAGCAAAGACCAAATAATAGTATATTGGAAAAAAAAGCAGTTTAAAAGTAGTGACAAATAATGTTCTTGTATGCTGTGAATAAAATTTTAGAAAGTCAATATGTAATTTATCATCCAAACTGAGATATGTTTGAGACTAAAGTCATACAATAAATAATTATGCCAAGTCAACATATTTATCTCAGTTCTTGGGTTTAGTGTCACTTTAGATCAATGATTCTCTATGGTAGTCCATTGCAAATACATAAAGGTTGGCATTGCTGCATTCTAATCATTCTCATTCCTGTTTCTGAATAATAAAGGGAGGGGAAATTTGAGACCCTGACTTGCACTTGATCCCACACAAAGGTAGAAGCCTTCCCAGTTTCCTAGTACATAGGTCTGAGTAGCACATTCAAATGTTACATATATTGCCTTCCTGTTCCCAAACTAATTGAATGATATGATGTATCTTTTGGAATAATATAGAATATGAGGACATCAATTGATGGTTCATCTTTGAGTATTTATTACAAATTATGCCAACATCACCCATCTCCATGACCATCACTGAATTGAGTATTTTTTTCAGTGTGATTGATTCATCATTTGGGATATTTGGCTTCATTTTGAATATCTGCAAATTTCTGCTTCCAAGTATTAGCAGAACATCACAATAAGTTTGATAGGGTGACACCATATGTTATAGTTCCCCGTTGACTAGCTGTAGTCCAAGTAGAGAAGTTTGCTATGTGGGTTGATAGTGTTCTTATGTCACTGATAGGTAAAAATATAGTTTCCAATAGTTGTAGATTCATAGTTTTTCAGTTGTATTAATCGAATTGGCTATGCTGATTTTGTGTGTGAGGCTAGATATCTGAATTTACAGATGAATTAAACCACATTGACTGAACTTA
The DNA here is from genome assembly GCA_004024945.1 of Uropsilus gracilis. Lineage (NCBI taxonomy): Eukaryota > Metazoa > Chordata > Mammalia > Eulipotyphla > Talpidae > Uropsilus > Uropsilus gracilis. The sequence goes on from PVHY01000172.1 coordinate 273,479, forward strand.
AAAATTATATCTTATCCATGTTCAATTTAGCTAAGCAGAGAAGTTGGTTGGGGATGAGATAAAAATCAACATCTTCCTGCTATTCTAAAATTTAGCCATAATGAAACATGATAACATCATGAATATGTTGTTGCCTTGATTTATATTTTGGAATAGTGTGATTCCCAAGGGTTTCATTAGGCAATCTCTGTAACAAAAGACTGATACTTGTAGGTAATCATTTCAAATGTGGATGAAGAAACTGAATCCTTAGTTCACCTTATATGTGAGGTGAAGATTTCCTTTATTGCCTGATAACTTCTTTCACAAGTGGGAAACATGAACCACAAAAATTAGCATTAGATTAGAGCTGGTGTCCTCTTCAATTAACTATCTGTGCGCATTGAGTAATGGTTCTGATAAAAGTTTGTAGGTATATTTGAGTAAGGATTGAAGGAGTATTATGAAGTATGTATTTGGGTATTATTTCACAGAAAACCTGCTCTAATATTAATTGTGTACACTGTGAATTTATGAAATAATTAAAATATCTGTACTTACTGAAATCATAGAAACAATTTTTAAATATATCAGTGCTCAGTTTGTGTAACTGAACATAATTTTTGTTTATAAACAACAAGGAAAAATCTCTTTAACAAAATATTAATCCCAGTCTTGTGGACTCTGTGACAAACAGCCACCTAAAAGATTCCCACTTTTCAAATCAATCTGATTATTTCTCTGGTCCCATCCTTCTAATGCTAACTTTGTAAAATGTGAATACCTTTCAAATGATGCATCATTTCCTTTTAGCAAGCACATCTCTAGGAAAATTTCCATTCCTGGCATTTTCATAGATGTGTGTGCTCATTACTAAAGTTTTTTCCAAACTTTTGGTGAAGTAAGGTTTTCTGGGCCTCCTTTTTTGGGGAATAATTTAGGATATAATGCATGACAAATACATTCCTAAATCCTTCACTTCCTCCCTTAATATAGTCAAAGGAATATCTACATTGTCTACTTATGTTAACATGAGTGACCTTCGAATAAAGATTTCAGTAACTCTCTAAGGATCCTATCTATGCAAGCTAAGAAAACAAACTCAGGATCCTTATCAGTAAATCCTCATCTAAAATTTGTTAATTTTCCTCCCTTTTTGTATGTGGTATACTTAAAATACATTATCTCATGTACTTTCAAATTAAGCATATATATATATACACACATATATACTTATTACATATGCTTATATATATATATATAAACTTATTTGCATATATATGCAGAACTCTTGAATATGAAGTTCTTTCTCATGTGCTTGAATATATAATTTCATACATATACTAGACTTTATTATAGATCTAGAACAATCAGAGAGCTGTTTAGTATGAAATATGGAAAGGATTGAGTTCTATTTGGAAGAAACTGTTTTGGTCAAATAATTTTAAGATATTTGAGTAGGACAGAAATAGTCACATCAGATAGGGGTGATGTCTCAGTTGGAGATAAAGGTTGATTCAGAGTCTGGGCATTTGGTGTATTTTAAGAATCTAAATCTCTCAATATGTCCTTATACTTACATTCAGTGTTTTATTCTTTTCCTATCAAAGCTCTGTCACATTTGATGCATTGTCAGGTGTTAATTCAACCTACATAAATTGAAAACCCTTAGGATCAAGCTTCTAGTTTGATTTTCATCTATCTAAGCCTAGAGGCAAAAAGAAATGAGAGATCCTGAAAATCCTTGGTTATCTGTCTGAGTTTTGAACAGAGAATTTAGAACCTTGAGCTTATTATGCATTTTATTTAAGCTGTCCAGCAAAATTAAAAGCAACCAGCTCACCCTAGAGCCTTGAATTCCTCATGCTCTTCATTCAGTGCTTTGTGAGGTGACTCTTAAACTCTTGTCATTTATAGACACTTCATTCTAGGTGACCACAGGTAATAATTTAATTAGCTCTTTGCCGCTGAATGTCACGGACTGTCAGAATATCATGTCTTAATCCAAACTGAATGTTCTCTTTGTGGTCTTTGACCACAAACAGACCAGATAACAAATATCTGATTTCTGTAATGTTCCTAAAATTTGCTAGCCTTGTTAATCCAATTACCAGTTTATGTAATTGGATTACATTTTGGTAATCCAATTTTGGTAATTTTTTTGTTTTAGTAGCATTGAGTAAACATTAAATAACTTAAAATACTGTTGAGAGATGAGGAAGAACAATAATGTCTTAGGGATCTCAACTTTCATATCTGCATTCCTGGCGCCTTTGGTGTCTGCAGAGTAATAAGCTTGCATTCCAAAGTCCTTGAGCCTTCAGTGAGAAGAAAAGTCATTTGAGCTGACCACCACCCCTTCATATCAGTTTTCACATATATTGTTTCCAGTATACCTCTGTAATGATATTTGTGATCTTTTTGCACTAAAAGTGGGCAAATATCAGTATGTGATCATCAGAAATACATCTCAAATATTCATCTGAACCTACATTCTAATAAAGCTGTATCTTTGTAACATGGCATGTGGGTTACTAAACTGTGGATTTTCCCTTTGGGAATGAAAATCAGGAATGGGAAAATGTTTAAAAATACAATGCCCTCCCTATAAATGAACACAATGATATAAATTAGCCATAAGTATTTTTAATGTACACATTGTTGTGAAAAATTAATGCAGCAGGTTTTCCTGTGAACGTAGCTCAGCTCTTGAACAAATTTAAATTTGACTAAATCTGAGATCAATGTGAATTTGTTGATGTTCTTTAAATTCAATGGCGGGAATTTAAGGTTTTCTAAATCATATGTGTGTATGTGTGTATATGTGACAGATTACATGCATATATACAATGTCAACATACAACTGAATGAGAGTGAATTTTATTACTAAGGCCAGTCCATTCCAGGATATTTTTCCTTGATGTTCTTCCATTTGTCATTTCAAAAAAACCAGTAACTATCCTACTCTGAGAACAGTGGTTTTCCATACCCATATTATTCTTGCAACACTGCTGTAACAGTTTTAACCTATGGTGATACCACAAAATAACAAAAATATATAGTAGCAATAGCAGTAATGACTAACTTATATGGGAAAATGTCCTATATATACATATATGTATATGTATACATATGGAGATCTGTTTCTAGTTCATAATCTGTAGTAAGAAATACTAGAAGTACCTTTCTTGATGTGTGTCTTATATGAAATTCTGTGATTAATTAAATATATGTTAATTAAAAATATACTTATTTTCCATTTGATTTCTATAGAGTTGAAATTTTGAAAGATCTTTTGTACATAAAAATAATTGATTCCTTATATTAGTAATTATAGCTAGTAATAAAATAAACAGTATATGCAATGGTATGAGTTTGTAATTGAAAACAAAATATATATGCAATGTTAAATTTAGTAATTATTTTAGATTATTCTCCAAAATACTTTACAACTTAATGAAATAAATTGTATAAGACAGCCCATGGAAGAATATATTGTATTTATATAAATCTCAGTAATTTAAATATGTAATCTCCAAGTTGATGGATATTCATTGATCTTAACTGTTCTATAAAAGGAAAAAAACAGTAAAATGATATAACCATAAACATGGAGTATGCATAGCTTTTCAAGCTCAAAATAATATAGCATGGGTATCAAATAAAAGCAGACAAATTACCATGTTTCATACCTGATAGCTCAAAATTCACTATAAAGAATATGTGCAGAATTATTGAAGTCAATAATTACCATGGATTGTGTATGTGTGTATGTGTGTGTCCATAATCAGTTAAAAGTGAGTAAAGTTGTATTTATAAGCCTTGGTAGGTCATTGGTGATGAGAGGAGTATGGTAACGTACTTCCAAAGAGATGTGATCCTATTAATCATGAACAGTGTGTAAGCCAATGTTACTTCAAAAGGAAGGTCATTAATGAGTGTGTGTCTGTATTTGTGTGTGTGTGTGTGTAGTTCTGTATTGGAGAATACTGCTTCAATTTCCCATAATGTTTCCTTTCTTGTTTTTATCCCACCCCAAATTGATCTATAAGACTGTTTGATAGATGACTATTGAAATTATGATGTATGGTTTATTACTATGTGAGAACATGAGGAAATTTCTGGCTATATATTTAAAAAAAAACTTGTAATATAGAATATTTAATTAGAATGACTGAAATATATAGAGGGGGATTCTTCACATTTAAATTTTATGTACGTGTTTGATTTGGAAGACCTGAAACCTGGGATACATTGTCACCTTGTTCTAAATACTTGAAAGGATATTTTCAGTCACAGTGATGGTCAGCTGTACTTTCTGCTATATAAATTTTACGGTTTATTCCTTTTTTATATTTTAAATAATTTATTTATATGTGCATATATTTTACATCATTGTAACCCACAGAGGTCACCTACCACCTCCCCTCCCTGGCTGCTTCAGCTGCCGCCCCCAGTTGTGTATTTTCATTTGTTTGTCTATATATTAGTAAAATATATATATAAGTGTATATATATACACACATATATACATATGTATATATAAATATGTGTATATATACATATGTGTATATGCATATACATATACATATATACACACACACATATATATATATATATATATATATACATATATATACCCCACATCTTTTTCATCCAATCATCTGTTTTTTGGAACATGGGTTGTTCCATGTCCTTGCAATTATAAATACTGCTGCAGTAAACATCTGAACACAGTTGTCCCTTTGTAGCCACATTGAGGTCTCCTTTGGGTAAATTCCCAGAAGAGCGATTTCTGGGTCAAATGGTAGTTCTATTTTCATTAGTTTGAGGGTCCTCCACATGGCTTTCCATAATGTCTGGACCAATTTACATTCCCACCACCAGTGTAAGAGTGTTCCTTTCTCTCCACATTCATGCCAGCCCCTGTTGTTTCCTGTTTTTTGAATGTGGGCCATTCTTACGGGTATAAGGTGGTATCTCATTGTGGTTTTGATTTGCATTTCCCTAATTGCTAGTGATGTTGAGCAATTTTTCATGTGCCTGTTGACAATTTGTATTTCCTCTTTGGAGAAGTGTCTCTTTAGTTTTTCTCCCATTTTTTGATTGGGCTTCTTGTTTTGTTTTTGTTTAGTTGTGTGAGTTCCTTGTGGATCTTCATTATTAAATCCTTATCCTTCTTGTGGAGGGCAGTTTTTCCCCATTCCCCCATTAGGCTTCTTTTCCAGGCTTTTACAGCATATTCTTAAAAAACAAAAACATTTCCATATACATGAAGTGATATATAATATGCATCATCCTTGTAAATTGTTATAAAAATCTAAAACAAAGACTGCAAGGTAAATAATAAGTTAATATTGATCTTTCAGTATAACAGGTTGATATAAAACAGTGAATCTCATTGCAAGTACTTATATATTAATGCTTAACTTTTATTTATATATGTATATATATAAAGCTTAGCTCTGTAGTGAGGTTATGGGAAACAAATTCAGGTATAATATGTTTTAGGTCTAATAATGTATCATTTTTAATATGAGAGCACATTTCAACTGTAAATATTTTTATAGTGAAATGTAAAATACTATAATCAACTCAGAGAATGATAGCAATGTATGTTTTATTTATTCAATAAAACATCTACTTATTCTGTTAATTTAACAGTTTATTATATGCCATACTTCAATTAAGACTGTTACCTCAGATATAATAAAATAATGCCTCTTTTGAGATGAGAAGGTCATAGTCTCTTACTTCTAAGGAATATGACTAAATTGAAAATTAAAATGTTTGCTGCTATCATCTGTCATAAAGGCCAAACACTTCAGATTTTCTCCTCCTGAATACCAACAGAACACTTAAATAGACTCTAGATATATGTTGATGCCAAAATTGTCAAGGTAAGCATAGAGAAAAATATTTTTTCTAATTTACCTTTATTCTTGCAATTGTTTGCTTTTGGAGTCAAATTGGAAAGGTTCTCTGCCTGTTACAATAAATTATTGCTAAATACTAAAAATGTATACACATAATAAACTGATTACTTAGTTTATATTATTTAGAGATACAAATATTGGTTTTATTATTATTAGAAATGCTTTATTAAAAATGTTCTGGGTGAGCAGTGCACTTTGTTTAAATTTTAGATTATACCTTACTTAATATGATTTGGCAAGTTTTCCATTTTCACTCAGGTTATTATTTTATTTAAGTGAAAGATAGGCAAAATATAGCAAACAAACCATGGCGTAGTTTTAATTGTTGATTAGTCACAGAATTTTGGCTCAAATATGGACTATTTTTTCATTTAATATTAAAAAAAAGGGCTACTGAACACTGCAAACAATTTTAGTAATTTTTTCTTTTCAAATGATTAGATTAGATTCCGAATTATATAAAATAGTTTAATATAAATTTACTTGTGAATGCTGTCACTTATCTGTGTTAGAGCCTAACTTTCTCTAACTCATCTTTTTAGCACAGCTCCTTATTCTGCTTTTTCCAATATAGTAATAAATTGTTCAAAAAACATTCAAGCATATTAGAACTCTATTGTGTTGTTTCATTTATGTAACTAGAAAAAATGGATGTTTAACATGAATTTCAGCTTCATATTGTGAGTTCATAGTAGAGTTTATCCCAAGTTGGAATTTATTCTTTTCTTCAAAGATTATCTGTTACCAGGTTACTGCATGGAATAGGAAGTTTTCTGAAGAAATATAGAAAATATAATTTATTGTTTGCAAAGTTTCAGTTAATAAAGCCAGAGATGAGAAGGAAATAAGCAAGACTTGAGAAATCAAAGAAAGATATTTCATTTTTTACAAAAACAAATTATTTCAAATTAAGCTCTTTTCATCTCTAAAATTGATTTATAAACTTTAGGATAAGGTGAAAAACAAATATCCTTCTTCATAATATTAAATTTAGAACTTATAGGTTCAATATATTGTGTTTGATATGTTGTGATAATGGCAAGACAACCAAAATGAGTACTTGTACAAATTTATTATTAAAATTATAAGATGAAAATCTAATACAACTGAAAAATAAAGTTATTTGTGTACATCAGTTATCCAGAGTGTCTCATTGACTGTGCGGTGATACTATTTTAAAGTATATTTTCACTACTGAAGTCTTAGTTATGAAGAATATTTACTTAGTAATTCTAGCCCTAACTTATTAATTGAAATCTGCACCTTGATTTACTAACATCATTCAAATGATAAGCTTTTAAATATATCTATAATAGCTAGTGTGTTTATTTATATGGATTTTCTTTTCTCCTTCAGAAAAAGCTTTTTATACAAGGCATGTACATGCAATGAAATAATACTCAGCAGTTAAAAAATAGAATCTTGACATTTGTAACAAAATGGGTAGAACCAGAGGTGACTGCATTAAAAAAGATAAGTCATGAGTTAGATAAATACAAAATAAATTTACTCATACACAGAATATGTAGAGAAAAAGCAAAGGAATAGAAAAAAACAAATCAAACAATCCCCAGAAATGTGACTAAATGAGGTTAACAGAAGAGTAGAATGATGGTAGCATACTAGATTGAGGAAAGCCAATAACTGTGATGGAAAATTTTTGGTTTGGGTTGTGTGTTGACATATGTATGTATATGTATGACATATAAAGCAATATAAACCTATGTTCCTAAAGTATGTGCATTTAACTGCAGTAAAAATGATTTAATTTTAAAAAAGTAATTCTGTCAAATTTCAGTATCATCTCAGTAACATCTTAAATTATAGCTCATCACAAATTAACAAAGAAACTTGTGGGATAAAAAAAGGGCATATGCTGAAAGAAATTCTTAATTCTAAAGTTTTTCAGTCCTCTGGAACCTGAAATGACTGGACTTTTGTGGTACAATACAAAATATCACTGACTTTTCCAAATATTTACTTGAAATATTGAGATTTAAAATGAACATTTTTCTGTAGTTTGTTGTTTGGATTGTAAATTGGTGAATCGGTTATGGAAATATATGAATAGGTCTCAAAAAAAAAATAAAACTACAAGTATCCCATAATCCAGTCATTATTCTTTTAATTATTTGAATGCCTTCACGTTCATAAAAGTATTATATATAGTAGCCAAGAGTTGGAAATAACCTAAGTGCCTGTCAATAGTAGACTCAATAAGGAAGTTGTTGGATTCATATGTAATGGAATTCTATTCAGCTATAAGGAAAATTAAGTTCTGCTATTTGCAACAGCATGGATAGCCCTAAATGATGTTGTGCTTAGCGAAATATCAGATGAAGAAAGACAAACACCAAATGACTTCATTCATATGTGGAGATAAGAAACAAAAATCAACGACAAACCAAAGAAACAGACTTTAAGAAAAAAAAAATAGTGGTTTCCAGAATGAAATAGGAAAGAGGACTGGATAAATTAATAAAAGAGCTCATGATGAAAGATGTAAACTAGATTTTGGTGAGGAACACAAGGTCATATAGTAAGAGGTTTATTAGTAATGTTGTATACCTGAACCTATTTACTCTTTTAAATTAATCCCACTTGAATAATTATTTCTAAAAGTGAAATTATTTCTAAAAATTATTTTTATAAAGGAAACTTCTCTTATACATAGGGATAGTGAGTGTGCAGAAAATCTATCACAGAGATCTTGATTTACAAATATAGAAATATTGACACATTTTCTTATTAAAAGTTAAAAATTATTAAAAATGTCTCAACTTTCTATGTCACATTAAGTCAATCTCAAATCTGCAACATGAAAATTTCAGTTTGTGTGTAGCAATAATGGGTTCTTAATCTGTCCTTTGGTTGAATTTAACAGAATGTACTTTCTTTACATTGAATGATAGCATTTAAATTTTATTCTAAATTAACTCAATCATATGCTGCTCAGTGCTTATGCTGATGAATGAAATCATTAAACATTATGCTATCTGTGCTACAATTTGACTTCCTAAGAAATTCTGATGTTTTATTTTTCTCATTAAAAATATCAAATCACTTCTGTTTTTATAAGTGATCGGATCGAGCTTTAGTGAATTTAAATCTAATATGTTTCAGCTTTTACTTAAAGTCAGAAAAAAGTCTGCTGGCTTTGTCAATTTTGCAGAAAATGCCAACTATCTATAGATAGTATCTGGAAAAATTTCCCAAGTGTTAAATAAACAAACGGCAAAATAATGATGACTCTGATTAGTTTCTAAATATGATTTCTAATAGCCATCCCTGCACAAATCCAACTGGCAAAAGTTGTGACAAAATGATCTACTTTATTGCATGCAAATTAAGTTAAAAACCTTAAATGTTTATTTGCTGTGATTTCATAGACTGCGGCTTGGGGTTTTGCTTTTTTACAGGGGTTTTGCTGTTGTGTTTTTGTTGTTTGTTTGTTTGTTTTGTTTTAATATGCTATGCATGAAACTAAAACCAGGAACATTTTTAATAGTTAAATTTATTGAAATATTTAGTAATGGATATTAAATGACTAATGGTAAACTTTAATATCTATGCTCTGTCACCTACCACCATTTCCCCTTTATATCCACTAATACAGCATCACCATTTTCCCCCCTTGTAGGTGAGTAAATTAAGTCAATTTAATTCATTAGAATAAGTAAGAATAAGTATCTCTTATTATTGAAAGGGAAAAATAGTTTATAGACCATTTTGCATAATGACAAAATAATTAAAACTAGAAAAGATATGTATTTAAATTTCAGAGATGTCATTTATACAGCTGAATGTTTAAGACCCTGATTTCTCATGTGCATCTGGATGTAGTTATTTCTCCTTACAAGGCTATGGTGAAAAATAAATGCATAATGTATTTATGAAGAACATAGCCTAGAATAAGGAATGTTACTTCCCTTATTGTTTCCTTATATATTCATTTTGCTGTACCAAAGTATAGCTTTCTTGTATCAGATATTTAGAACTAAGACTGTTTTAACATCATTTCTTCTCTAGCTTTCCAAATGTATGCATACCTGAGACCCAGTAATTTCACCCTGCTTCTCTTAGAACCAGTTTAAGATCAAATACTTACACGTTTCTGAGTACAAGTAACAGATGTAATTTTAGTGTCCATTCTTTAAATATATATTGTCTTATAGGTATACTATAAAAATACATAAACAAATGATACATCTCATCCAGTTTTGGACAGTGATGACAATGGCAAGAGAGTAACACCATTTCACAACTGATGGTATGATAATCATGTGAACTCAATCTATCATTTCAAAGTTTAATGAAGGAAACCAATCTTCTTGTTTGTATCACTTTAATCATATCCATATTCCTTGAATTCAATTATGTATATTTCTCTGAAAATGGCAACAATAGTTGAACACTATTTTTTAAGGAACCAGTAAATTAGGAGAAAAAATAGAACACTGTGAACTTTGAATGTTTCAAAGTGTAAGATTGAATCAGAAAACAATAGATGCCTGATGAATTACATTTCTAAAGTTTCTTTTAAATCACTCATATTATTAAGGTATATCTGTTTAGCACTTTGAAAAAAGTGAAATTTTGCCCTCCCCTTCCACAAAAATCTTAAGTTTTGAAAAACAAAATTGTATTCATCTACATAATCATCTCTCTAAGCCTTTAGCAATTACTTTTATTTGAGGCACATATTATGTTTGTGTAACACAAATATTCATTTTCTTGATTCAAAACCCCTTGATTGCAAATGCCAGTGTTTGTTTTTTGTGGCTCAACAGTTGGAGCTACAATATTGCTATCAATTTGATTGTTCAACTAAGTAATAGTTTGTTACTTCCAGAATAGCAAGAACTACTGTATTTTATTTTAGAGAAATAAATCACTATCTGATGGAACTACTAGTTTCAGCTGATACATGTGGAATATTTAAATATTTACCACTATTATTTTGAATTTTATTTGATATGAGAGTAGCTTTTAAGTAAAATGATATTTCATAAATTAGCTTTCCAAATATAAAAGTATGCATCATTAACTGGACAATAAAAGGGATAATCTGATTAAAATTGTGAAATGATATAGTATTGTAATAATGCTTTGCTGATAAATTGATTTATGTTTGCTGGAGATAATTCTTTTCACAAATATTATGACAAAATAAGAAATAATATGTATGGAATTTTCCAGAGCAGAAATAGTAGAACTACGATATGGAAAATAGGATAATCACTGATGCAGATGATTGTTTACTTTGGTGAGTTTTCATTTGGAAAAGATGAATAGTTTCCCCTGTAAAACAATTGAAAAAGCTACTGTACCATTTGAACTGCTAGATCAGAACTAAACAATTGAAATGTTATTTGAAGCAAACATTTGTAAATACAAAGAAAACTGAAAATTGTTGATGACTGAAGATGGTAATGCATGATTTATGCTTTGTAGTAGGACACTTAAAGATACTCTTTCAGTAAAGCATAAATAATCATCTGACTGCTTTGAAATACATGCCTAATTTATTTTAAGTTATTGCAAGCACTTCTATTAGGTTAGAAGTATGTTATATTATAAGTTATGCTATTTTGTACATTACCCAGTCATGTAATGATTTTTTTTAATACCAGCCATGCTGTTAGCATAGTATTATATCTTATCATTCTCTCCATGGTCTGATTTAAAATAAGTGTCTTGATAAATAACTTCAAAAGGAATAACCAGTGGGTTTTGAATTCAGTATTTTAAACATTAGACTTAGTGTTACAGACCTATTTGTCCTGCAGAAATAGGAAATTGGGAGGAAGTAGGAAAAATCAAGAAATAGAGGCATCTATATTTATGCCAACTAATTCTTTAATATCTGCATTCTTATATGATATACAGCAGCTGGATGCTTGAGATTCAGTAGTGAATGCCATGTACTCTACCCCAATCATAGAGGATTTAGAGACTAGCAGAAAAAGAAATGAGTAAATAAGTATCAACATAAATGGATTTCCATTGTGTTCATTAAAGGGAGGGAAGTATAGAATACTGCTGGAAATAGAATGGTAGAACTCAAAGTAAAATATTCTTATAATCTAACATATCATTATTCACAATAGGTACGAGTTGTGATAGATGCAAAGGATGAGTTGTCATGAATAATTATTTAAAGTTTTATTTCTGACTGGTAATCTGTTCCAAAATAATTTATACAAAGTGGAATTTCAAAGGGCAACTGAAAGGGTATGAGACATAACAGTATACAACTTTGGTAACCATCTATCCATCCATCTGTCCATCCATCTATCCATCCATCTATCCATCCGTCTATCCATCCATCCATCCATCCATCCATCCATCCATCCATCCATCCATCCATCCATCCATCCATCCATCCATCCCTCTCTCTCTCTCTCTCTCTCTCTCTCTCTCTCTCAGGATAGATAGGATCTGTGACTAACAGTTTTCAACACAATATGGCTTTTTCTAATAGTAATGTACTAAAGGAAAAAGATGTCATTATTACATAAATATCACATTCATATAGTATCAATATTTGCCAACTGGGAGAAACCATGTGTAAACACACTCAGGCATACATATTCAGGATGGTTGTTTTAACACTTATTTCTACTTTTTGTGTAAAAGTTACATTTCTCTGTCATAAAAATGATGCAAAATGGGGAAATAATAAACAAAATAGAGAATTCTAAGTCCTGTCAGCTAACCTTTATGTAAAATAAAGTACATGACTTTTGAAGATAGGAACTTTGACTTAATTTTTCTTGATAAGATTGATTGTCAATAGAAAACAGTTATTTTAAAATATAGATGGCATCTATCAGTCACAGAATATGACAGAAATTCTTTTAAAATATATTTTCTTCCTATTTTTCTGTACTGATAATTATGATATATTCAAATGATCTCATATAAGACTAACCAAAATGCTCCTTATCACCAAAGTTCCTTAGCAATAGTCTGTATGGTTACTTACTGTGGATGGTGCAGACAATGCAGATAACAACTGATGAGATGCAGATTTCTTTGGATTTTTATAGTGACAAAAGTGCAACTATCTCATAGAAACATATTAAGATTTTGAGGAAAGACACATTAATTTAGAAATGTAGAATCCACTTGGTTAGTGTTCCTTTGATTCACAGCTATAGTGTTGGTTTCAGTGGTGTTTGAGACTTATATGCAAAGTACAAGATGTTTATTATTATTTTTTTAACAATAGTTACTAGTCAGAAAATCCATGGTAGCATCTAGGCAATAGCAGGCCTAGCAGTGAATATTTGGTCTGTTCTCTCCTGGTTTAAGAAGCTTTTCTTGAAAAACATTCCAGATACACTAGTTATTACGTATAATGCTATACTACCCAGGTCTATTGACAATGCTAAATTAAAATATGATCCCTTAAAGAAGTATTTTTTCGTTATTTATAGGTGCTGTCTGTAATAAATAAAATATACATAAAGTAAAGCCATTTACCTTGCTCATATTTTATTTTACACCTTTGAGCTTGCAGAAACTTCAAAGTAGCAAAAATGGAAAAAAAATATAAGCAAGGCTATCAATATTTTGCTAAACCTCGGTAAGTTCTCATTTATGTTTGGTTTGATAAGTTAACAAAGGTGTAACATTTATTTTATTCAAAATGCATATTTTTGTGAATTTACATCAAGAAAGATCACTATTGGGATTAGAATAGCTATAATATCAGTGATTTTTAGAGTAAAATTATAAGAAAAATTATTTTGGGTAAAAAATGAAATCTAGCTGTAAATGAAAATATAGTTGGAGTATGAACCAAGAATATAGAAAAAGTGCTTTACATCTGAGCAGATAAAAAAGTGACAAAACAAAATCTGAAGCCATAAAATAATAGGTGAAAAAGTAAAAAGGCAGAAATGCTATAAAGAAAATACCAATAAAACTTAAAGGAAACGTGTAACAAAGTCATTCACAGTTATCAGATCTTTATACTTCCAAAAAAAGTATCAACGTGGAAGAAAAATATCCTAAAATTTTTAATATCTACTTTTTAGCAAAGTACTTCCACTACTTAATTACAATTTGCTTAATGCACACTAATGCACACTTAATGCATGCTAGCATATTTAGTAATACAAAATAGATATCAGCTTCATTCAAAAGCTAACTGCTACATAGATCTTTATCTTTTAAGAAGAACTTTTTCCTAAATACACAATTTCCAGTCATAAATTCTTTAAATTTTGAGTATTCCTCTTATTCTATGATTTTTAGAAGAGACAGAATAAATTGACATCTCTGATAGCTATCTGCATTGAACTTGTATGGTGATAAAAGTTAATATTATGTGTCTGTTAGAACAGATAATATCTTTCTCTGTAAAGATAGACTATATCAAAATTAGAGACAATAAATAAAATTGAAGATGACTAACATACTTCCTGATAGATAGGGAGCAAAGTGTGCTTTTAGGCAGATTGTTTTATTTTTCACAAGTTTCTATGGAAATGGGTGCATTGGATCAAGCTGAAAAATGTATTTTGTTGCCCTCATTAAAAAAAAAATCTTTTTTTTTTTTTTTTTTGAGACTAGGTCTCGCTATTTTTGCCCATGGAACTGCAGGCTCATGTTGCCCAGGGTACCACAGATTCAAGCAATCCCCAGCTTCAGCTTCCCAGGTAGCTGGGAATACAGGCATGCACCACCACGCCCAGGTATTTTTTGGGACTAGGTCTTGCTGTGTTGCCCTGAGTGGGACTCAAACCGCGATCCCTAGTCACAGTCGCTTCATAGGCTGAAGCTTACAGGCACGAGCCACAGTGACGGCTGAAAAATATCTTAGCAGGCATACAAAATCCTTATATTCATCTTTTATAACACTTCAGAGAGGGCCATTAACTAGGAATGTAAATTAATTGAAAACACTTTTGGAAAAATAGTTGTATTTCAATAGTACCCTGGACTAGACTCCTTCTGTCATCTCACTATCAACATAGTTTATTGATCTAGTTAGGCTTCACTTTCTGTGAGTTCCCTTTCTCATGTACTGAGTTTCCTACTAAATAACATCTGTATTTGGCCATATTTTATTCTTTAGTTTCTGTGTAGAATTTTTTTGTGCCTCATATTTTATTCAATAACTTGATGCAGTAATTAGGACAAGAACTATTAGTCATTTTAAAAGGAATGTGTCAAATCATGACATTTCTATTGATTATGATTTCTAATGATTATGCTATTATATAGGCTATGTATACATTAATGGCATATATATAATATATTATATATATTCATATATAAATATATTTCTACTAATGATTAGAGCATATGTTTATTTCTACAGTATTAAAACTTTCTTATTTTGTAAATTTGTAACATGCAAAAGTTCTCAAATAGGTGATTGTTCACTTTGAAAGATACATTAATCTCATCAATTAGCATGTGTTATAATATTTTTATGAAAAGTATACTAGTCAATAATTTGGGAATTGTGACATTGCTATTTTTGTATTTCACTGAATATATTTACAACACATTTTCAACTACAAAATTACTTTTTTCTATTAAAATCTATATATATTTTTCAGATATGTATGTGAAATAAGATTGTCAATAACCAAACTAATGGCATATGGCAAACTATTAAGAAGACAACTTTGTAATGAATCTACTATGTTGAAGTCCCATCTTAATCTCAATAGCTCCCTTCACTTTGGACATTTCACGTCACTTCTCTGAAGTTTAGGATGAAATGAGTGATTTGTAGATAAAAAGTCTGAATGTCAGTCTCAGTCAACTGGCTATTGGGAAAGTTTTCATACTGGTATGGAATTATTGTTACTTATATTTACTATATTTAGAGGTATTGACATGTAGTGATTATGAAGTGTTTTGGAAAGCTGTCATTTCTGTAGGAACTACATGCAAGGAACTATTCTGTGAGATGGCATAGCATCTGAGGCAGCTCATTCTTAAGGATTTCATGAGTTTTATTCCACCTTAGTACATTTTTGTGACAAGCTGACTCATCTGTTTGTTCATGATATCTATACAACATGGGGAAGTAGATACTATTCTTGATATAAAGTCCACTGACGATCAGAAATTCATGTTCAGATACATTAAAATGTAAATATTTAATAAACTATACTTAACATATTACTTGAGGCCATGGAAAATGAGAGAACTAGTAGTGGTGTACACATATAAATCTCTAAACACTCCAAAAAATATCAAAGGTAGACATTTGTACTTATGAACAAGGTCTATACATATCTTTGGGTCATCCCTAATGTTATTAGGCAATGTCTTTCAAAGTATGGTCAAGTAATCATATTGATAACAGAATGAACAAATTTGTTTTTATCATTTATAGCATTGAAATGTCAATTACTTGGCTTGTATGAATTAATCATGACATATTTGGACTAATAAAAAGCATATTCTATACTTGAATTAAATGGCGGTTCCAAGTGATTTTTATATCAAAACATAAGTGTAGCCCCATATTTCCTGTTGGCTCTCTAAAAATGAACTTGTACGCTCCAGATTTCTGAGATTGTTCCAAATAAATGTTTTCCTTTCCCTTTTTTCTTTTACAAGTTGTTCACACTTTTAACATTTTTGATATTTACTTTTAATATCCATCTGTAAATATTGAAACAATCATATATTTGTAAATAGGTTAATATTTACAGCCAAAGTATTCTTTTCAAAAAGTTAGGAATATGATTCTCAAACATGTCATGAGTTGAAGATGCCCTTATTATTGTGGAATTCAGTATGTTAATAAAATTGGCCTCAAGAGAATACAGAAACTGATGTATATGGTCAGTAAGAAGGAAAACAGGATGGTGAAATAAGACTACTAAATTCAATAGAAAATTAATTTCCTTTAAGACAATAAAAGCACAATATTTAATGTTTTCTTTTGTATTTCTAAAAGACTATTTGAATTTAATTTTTAATGTCCAGGAATGACTTTAAAAAAATGCACTGTGATCTTTTTGGCACTTTTCTACATCTTAAATAATTTGTATTAATGTACCTAAATATTTAATCCCCATATATCTAGATATAATTTTGTAAGTTTTCCTGATTTTTGAGGTTCAAAATAAATGAACCATACCAGCACTTGTATATACACTATACAAAATTCAGAGTTTTACTCAATTATTGATGCTCTTGGAGAAAGATTGTCTAAAATTGTGATCCATTTGAATTTTGGATAGTACTTGACCATGTAGAAATTATAATGTAGAAAAATGTAATACCTTTTCCCTCCAGACCTTAAGATATCCCTGCTTCAAAAAGTTAAAAGGTATAACTTCAAAATTCTCTCCATGGAAAGTAATGCCATTAGATCATTATCACAGTTCTTTTCACTGTGTTAAATGAGCTGAACCTTTTTGAACAAAAATGTCTGTGTTCTTTAATAGGGCATAACTAGGAAGTTACAGCCACTGCTTGTTGCTTCTACTGTAAGATATTCTCATTGTATTTTTTCATGTTATTATCTGACACTTAGATTTGCTCACACTTTAGAATCCCGAGAACCAGTTGGAACTAATTTGCCATATTAGTTTTATGAACTTAACTATCTTATTAAATATAATATACCAAATGGAAACCTCTCCATTCCATCTAATATTTTTCTATCTGAATTTCTACACTATTTGAATTACTTCATTGTTGAGGTTTTTCTTTTTAAAAATATGATAAGAATATTTTAAAATTCTATATAAGCAGTCTTCACAGAGTTTAATTGCACAATTGATTAACAATAGCTCTTGGTGTCTGAAATATCCCGTTGAAGTTTCTCCTTCATAGCAACCATAGACTAATAGGTTTTCTCAATTCCACCGAAGAGTTCTGAAGTTATTTTTTATTAATATTTATTTACACAGATGGCTAATATAGGCAAAGATTTCTCTATTCAAGGAATGTCTTAAATATAGAAAAACTAGAAATATGTATTAAATATGTTTTGATAATAACCAGATGGTAGGCAAATTATCTCTAAAACATGATCTTCTAAAAAGCCTGAGAATATCATGTCTTGCTGTAGAGAACATGTTGCTATTGTAAGTATACTAAATCCAATTTTGTGTATGTTGTATGATGCTCACAAGATCATTATAAGGCAGTGCAGCAAGCATTATTTCCACTGGGCAGAAAACTGAATCCCAGTGTGGTTATCACTTAACCTTTATGATGCATCAGAATAATTTAGAATAGTTTATAAAAATACAAATACCCGTTCACTCCTAAAGTCAAATGAATGGGAATCCCTATGGGAAAAACCTGGGTTTGCACATTTAAATAATCTCTCTATTCAGTCTACAAGTAAAGTTGATAACTTCATTATGCTGTTTATCTTTATATTGAGCCTGGAACTCTGCAATAAAGCAAGGCACTAGTGAGACAATTGTGGAAGCAGAAATGCTTAAGTGAGGGAATTCAGACTCAGCTCTTAGAAAGGGTATTGCAATTGAATAACTGCATGTGCATCCAATCAAGCTGAAACAGGGTAGTGAAGCAGTTGAAAATATATTGGGTGCCATACTACCCTGGTGGACAAAATCTGAGTGAAAAACCCATAAGAGAAAGCAGGAAGAGTAAAAAGGGGATATGAAAAAAAGAGGAATGATAGATAGGAGGGAAAAGAGGAGAATGATAAACTGATGGAGGAGGCCCATGTGGCCAGGCTGGGCAGGAAGCCTCCTGGAAGAGTGAATTGGTATTAGCAAGGAGCAATGGTGGGATAGTGGCTGGCAGAGAAGTAGCCTGTATGGAGTTGGTGCTAGAATGGCAGGCTGGGGGTGGCCAGGGGCTGATGAGGGCAGGCCTGATAAATGTGGCCAGATGCCACCAAAGGCGGGCCTGGTAAAGAAAGTGCCTGGAGCCACAGCAAGGTGGCAAGGAAGCTAGGGGGAAAGTGGTACCTGGGAAAGCCAGAGTAAAGGAAGTGCATGGAGCCACAGCAGGAGGCATATTTGGAAAGTTGAGTTTGCATTAGTATCTGTTGGAAAAGTTTGAAGAGCCTTGGAGAAGCAAAGCAACTCAGAATGATGGAGAGAGAAGCAATAGAGAGAAGATACTGAAAAGGACTGGACTTTGCAGGGTGCCTTCCTCAGATTTGGAGAGGTACCATCTTGGACATGTGTTTGGGACTTTCAGAAAAAATGATACTTGGGGTAAAATAACTGGCCACTTGTGGCATTTAGGACTTTTCCTTTTCTTGGTTAAATTTCCTTGTAAATAAAGCACTGATGTTTAAGTAGCATTTGACTGGCAACTGCTATGCACATTGAGAATTGGGTAAGAAGCTAGGTGGTAGACGCCACATTTAAAAAATGCCACCATTTTCCTGTGGCTTGATGATTGGAGGCTTCTGGCCCTTATGACTTGATTTCAAAGTCACCTTGCATCACTGAGACATATGCCTTGTCAAATATTCATTTATAGGAATTTTTCCAAAATTTGAAAGAAAATGGAGCAGCAAAGGGATCACCCAGGGGAAGTGGCACTGTCATTCCTTAAATCTCTTTCTCACTGAGCTAGTGAGAAAATATAGAATCTTTAAACATATTATTTTACTTAAACAAGCAAAAGAGAGACGCAAGGAATGATAGCTTCCTTGGTTCTAGTAAACCTTAAACATTGATCCTGAGAGTAAAGACAAACATCTTCATGGATTTTAAGAATAGTTTCTTTTTATCTCATCATGGACTATTCTGTTTTGTTTGGAGACAGTTAATTTAGGTAATCATCATAGAAATTTTGAGTTATATGATTCAATGCTATGAGGTAATGTGTATTATTTCAAGCTTGATTCACATCTGGATAAAAATGCCAGTTTTTTAAAGGAATCATTTACCTTTATTTTGATGAAATATAACATAAAAATTTCACAGTGTCATAGAGACAGTATGCCTTTTTTTTTTTTCCTGCTTACATTTATAACCCAAAGGCTTTGGGAATATATTAACTCTAAACTTTATTGTAAAAAACCCATCTCCATTTTCGATGCTTGAGATACTGCATCTTGTATAAAGATTCCATTTTAAGTCTGATTTTTAGTTCAGATACATGAACACAGAGCATTACCTTTGCAACTGGAGATTTACAAGATAGTAGGTAATGCTTGCCTGCCTATCTGAATTCAAAATCTAAAACATCCAGATAATAGCCATCTTAATCACCTCACTTTGGCTCACATTTTATGCCTTTTTTTTTTTTTTTAGCTTTTTAGCATAAAACCTCTCAATATGTTCCCACCAGAGATTTTAGTGGATTTTTAAATGATTTCTTTAAACTATGCCTTGGGGTAAAGATGATTGTATTTGAGATAGAAAGCACAAAATTTAGATCCATTTGATACTCTTATGATTAGAATCAATGTAGCTAGACTTTACATATTTTTATAAATAACATTTTGAAACAGTGTATTATCACAAGATATGTTTTACAAATATGAATTTTCAAAAATAGAACTTAAGCATGAATAGTCTACTTTTGTCCTCTGAAAATATAAGGTGCACATCTGTGAGCACTTTGTGTATAAAGAAAACACAGAACGTTAATTACAGCTTCTTACTCTTCTTCTTATTAAAGCTTAATATTATTACACTTTTTCAGTAATCCGTTGAAGAAATTGGACAACTGCCATCTTCTAAAAATGGGAAATTTACCTGTTAATATTTATATTTTCAGGATATAGGCAATAATATATAATAATTGATTGAATGACCTTAGAGATATTATGCAACTCATCTCTAAATAATAATAAAATTAAGAAAATTTTATAATACTTCAGGGAATTGTTATGAATAGTAAATCAGCTAAATAAGTTGTATTGGAACCCCCCAAATACCATTTAATTATGTTGTATTAATATATATTTTAACAATAACTTCTTAAAGGTTATCAGAATAAGTTAATTACTATTTACTTGTGTTTGCAAGATGAATCACAGGAATATCTTTACAAAGAAAATGAATCGTAGTAAAATACTAAGTGCAAATTCTTGATATTTGAAAAAAAAAAACAAACAAAACAGCATACGCTAACAGGGTTGAGCCCAAAACAAGAAAGATTGGAGAGATTGGAGAGCTTTTTTTACTTAAATGAAATTTGTTTTATGATTATATATATTATCTTTAACATTAGAGAGTCATTATGGGAAAAAGGAAAACTCAGAAATCCATTACTTAAATTTTGAGCGAGGAGCTAAACTCAACAATGGAAGGGTGAAATGAAAATAACAAAATATTTGGACTTAATTGATTAATTTCATAAATACCTAAATGTTTTGCTTATTAAAGATAAAGTCTGCTAAGCAGGATGGTATTTCACAGTGACATGTTGGTGGGAGAACTTCAGGGTATGTTATAATGATGTAAATATGTGAGTGTGTGTGCGTGTGTATGAAATGCAAAAAATAAATTTATTTATTTTTTTTACACTGGATAATTTTAATTATAAAAAAGATATGCTATAAAAATGTTATGCAGCTAGGTATTTTTTTATTATTTTTTATTGATTTGTCACAATTGTGCATAAATTGATCCCTCCTCCTCCCTCCAATATCCCCCCTTCGTCACTCCTTCTCCCATTTTCTGCAAATTGCTGGCTGGTTAAGTTGATGTTCAGTTGTTGGTTGTTTGGCCTGTTGTTTACCTCCCCCGCCATCTTCCCCCTCTTCCTCTCTCGCTCCATGGTTCAGTCCCATTGGTTGTTTTCATTTTTTCTTATTTGTTTGTTTGTTTTTCCCTATATCCCTCATATAAGTGAGACCATCCTGTACTTTTCTTTTTCTTTTTGACTTATTTCTGCCAATATGAGTCCCTCTAGTTCCATCCAGATTGCTGCAAATGACATGTGTTTGTCCTCCTTGATGGATGCGTAGTATTCCATCGTGTATATGTACCACATTTTTTTAGCCAATCATCTGTTTGGGGGCATTTGGTTTGTTTCCAGTTCTTTGCAACTGTGAACAGGGCTGCAAGGAACATGCGAGTACATGTATCCTTTTGAATTAATGTCTTCATGTCCTCTGGGTAGATTCCTAGTAGTGGGATTGCTGGGTCGAATGGTAAGTCCACTTTTAATTGTTTGAGGGCCCTCCACACTGTCTTCCATAGTGGCTGGACCAGTTTGCACTCCCACCAGCAGTGTAAGAGAGTTCCTTTTTCTCCACACCCACGCCAACATTTGTTGTCTGTTTTATTTATGTGGGCCACTCTTACTGGTGTAAGATGGTATCTCAGTGTGGTTTTAATTTGCATTTCCCTGATTATTAGTGAAGTGGAACATTTTTTCATATGTCTATTAGCCATCTGTATCTCCTCTTTGGTGAAGTATCTTTCTAGTTCTTCTCCCCATTTTTTGATTGGGTTTTTTGCTTTGTTTTTGTTGAGCTGTAGGAGCTCTTTGTGGATCTTTGTTATCAGACCCTTGTCACTTGTCTGCAGGGCAAAAATTTTCTCCCAGTTGGTTGGGTTTCTTTTTGTTTTGTTTATTGTCTCTTTTGCTGAACAGAAACTTTTTAGTTTTATA